>MKEJ01041321.1:0-11990 GCA_001753735.1 Embelia ribes
CGAGATTTTGTAGATTTTATCCCTAGACCTTTTTTCCATAAAATCGAACTAGGTTTATGTTGCTAACATCGTAAAATCGTAAGATTTTAAGATTTAAATCGCTATTTTAACAACCATGATCAACAGTACTAACAGAACGAACATATCAAAAAAGCAGCTTCAGAGGAGAAGACCCCTAATTCATATTGATAATTCCACAAATGTTATCTTCAACACTCCAATGCAAGATGAGCATGGATAAAACCGAAATTCTCGCTTGCGCTTAAAAAACTTCTAGAAATGAAAAAACATCTGACTGTAACTTACTACACACAACGAAAAGCTATTGATCCAGATAAACCAAAATAACTCATAACCCAAGTGGAATTCAACACTAGTCATGGAAATGCATCTCTGACATCATGAATGAAGAGAAGCAATTAACAATAAGCAATAAATTTTCATTATGGATAAATCAACTTACACCAGTTTAACTATTCTATACTGCAGAAGAAACCAGTACTCATAACTAATCAATAAATTTTGTCGAGATGTGAGCACAACAAAATAAAAATAAACCAAGTTGAAGGTCACTTGCTACGCATCAAACAACAAAATAATAACCATTCGCTTTTTCAGTTTCTGATAAACTGATGGACGAATCTCGAACAATGATAGTTGAAACAAAACTACTGAGCAAGCAAAATAAATCTCAACTCTTGCCACGACAGCCCTTTTCTTCTTTTTGTGAACAATTTCTTCATACTATAGCTTTTTGATCTTTCTTTATCGCTAAGCTAAACTCGAAAGCGAAACTTTTCATTCATATTTCTACAGAACTAACTAGCTTATCTCAAGAGAAAAGAACCACACTCAATTTTCTTTATCTCCAAACTAAGCTGGAAAATTTATGACCCCTCAACTCTACAGCAAAGACATTACATTGTACATGGTTCCACCCCACAGGAAGCACATATATTTATGTGATAGAATCCTAATCTAAGAAGGAATACAAAATCAATCTTCTATAAAATTGCAGGTTGAAAATCTCTGACGGAGCTAAAAATACATGTGCAAGAAAATGCAGGTCTTTAAACCATCCTCTTATGGCTTTACATCTCGTAGCCAACCAGTAAATGCAGCTCAGGATCAATTAGGTTTTTATAACTAAATCAAAACCATTTCAATCTTTAACTATCTAATATGAACAAGTTAAAATTTAATCACTTCCTTTTTTCTTGGTGGAAAGCTCTTTGGGTACCTCTATTTTGCAATGAATTGAGACTAACCAAACAAAGCACATATCATATGCATATAGAAAGACCTCAGGCAAAATAGGAAACTCATGGTTCACTGTTATGGAATTACAACTCTTTCACCTCCTAGCTCACATTTGCAAACAAAGAAATACCATGAACATGCCTTTTTTATAAGTTGAACTGGATCTGGAGGTGGAACAACTAAATAGCGAGGAAGATGGGTTTTGAACCATGAGTGCTGACGAATTTCAGGAATAGTTATTCGCTTCATAGGGTCAACCACAAGCATCCTTGGTATCAGATCCCTAGCGCCAAGTGACAAGTGACTTGGAAGTGTATATATACCACCCTGAAAAACAGAAAGTAGTTGAATAGTCAACAACTGTGGTTTGTTTTAGGTTAACAAACACGATTCAAGCTCGGTCTTGAAACATGAGCACAAACTGTCCCATAATATAACCCCATATACGATTATCAGATCAAAAAGTTCTGTACCCACATTTGCTAATAATATTACCTTTATTTTCTTAAAGAGGTTGGGGATATTCTCATCATCAAAAGGAAGGGTACCACAAAGAAGAGCATACAAGATAACACCACAACTCCAAACATCTATCTCAGGTCCAGCATACAGCTTACCCGAAACAACCTGACAAATAATCACGCAAAGAATTTACATTAGTTCCAATTTCTAGCCTTATATAACATGCTAAAATGTCCATGATCACAAAATTTTGATTGCATTTATACCTCTGGAGCTGCATAATTAGGGCTTCCACAACTTGTTTTCAGAAAATGACCATCTCGCATAACGTTACTTAAACCAAAATCAGCTATCTTCACATTGCCTTTAGAATCTAAAAGAAGGTTCTCAGGCTTGAGGTCTCTATGAACCACCATGTTTCTGTGGCAGTACTCTACCCCAGAAATGATCTTCAAGATGAGTGATCAAATTACATAGAGAACACCAATAATAATAGTAACAAGAAATTCGCTGTCTACTCATTGCTTCCAGTTAATAACTTTTACCATCAAATGGGGAAGAAAAATAAAATATACCTGTTGAAAGAACTTCCTGGCCTCATCCTCTTGTAATCTACCCTTCTCTACAATATAATCAAATAGCTCCCCGGACCTCACGTATTCCATAACAACATATATGTCTGTTGGTGTCTCAATCACCTCATAAAGCCGTATAATATGTGGATGTACAAATAACCTACATATCTTTATTTCTCTTCTCACTGCATAAGATAAGAGTATTTCTTTTCAGAATCTCGTCTTTAACTGAGGAAAGAAGGATACAGTCAGAAACTATACAGATATGTCAAAATTTAATCAACTGGTGCCGGAACCTAATCCAAAAGTGGTATTCAATACTCAGATTAATGAAAAGGCATCCTAGGAGGGAAAAATACACTTATTATTTCCTCTGCTTTGCAAGGCAGTAATCAGGGTCTTAGGTCACAATAAGGCCAACTTACCAAGCTCCAAGCCACCTTTCAAAATAATTCAAACTGAATAATGTTAAACACAAGATTGAATGTAAAAGATGTAGAGGTAGTCCAACCTTTCTCCTCCATATCAGGGCTCTTCATTTTCCGGCGGTTGAGAATTTTTATAGCCACTTTATAATTTGTCAGTAGATGCTCGGCAATTTTGACTTTACCAAATGAACCATGGCCAAGTGTTTTCCCAAGCCTGTAGTTCCGCAAAAGTAGCTCAGTGCCCGTGACTCGACCTGTTGTTCCGTCCATTTTCCTGTCATGAATGTAAAGCAGCAATAATAAGAACAGGCACCCAACTACAAGGCAAAACACAAAGTTGATAGAAATTCATGCAAATGATATGATGATAGGGGCCAATTCAAAAGGAGATCCAATACATGAAAATAGTAATCAAACCAACAAATAGAAACTGACGTTCCAGAAATCACCTCCCTTCTTCAGTTATGCAGCCAAAATGCTTTCGCAAAACAGAAGTTTTCAATCAGCGCATTCCTTTGATTCTCCTCATCACTTATATAATACCTACAGCAAAACACATTAGCATCCCATATCATAGTTACAAGAACAAACAAGTGCCGCAGACTCTCGTGACAAGGTGCATTCTTTTTGGGGGGGAAATGTCATATTGTTCAAGAGATGGCATGTTTAGATGCTAAAGCTATCTCCATTTATACCTTTATCATTTATATCTTTAATAATTCATTTTGAAGTAAATAGCATCAAGTGTATGTGTGTGTGTGTATATATATATATATATATATATAGACAACCCAGTGCACAAAGCTCCTGCATTGCGGGTACGAGGGGATGTTATATACACAAATTTGTCCTGTTTTTAGAGAAGTTGCTTCTAACGAGACAAACCCGTGACTGTCAAGTCGCAATAGAGGTGTACATGTCCCTAACTTATAAAAACTCAAGATAGGGCTCTAAACACTACCAATATCAATTTTAGGAGAGCTGGAACTATTATGATAATTAGATGCCATAAGAACATCAACCATCTCCATTCTAGCTGGGAAACTAAACCAACTAGAAAAATAAGACAACCGATTCAATTATTTTGTCTTCAAATAAACTCTATTCCTAATATATCATTTGATGGTCTGTATAAATCGATTCTACTCTATCATTTGCCTTGTTTCAGAAATATTATTTGAAACAAATTTATTATAAGGAATCAAGGAATATATATTTTTTATTCAATAGCTCCAAAAGGAAACAAACGAAGTGGAAATTCAAAGCTTAGTTGGCCTGTTGGTTGAAATTGTAGTTCCTAGTTTGATATGAAGTGTTTGTCTTGGTGGTGAAACTTGGGAGATAAAATGGTTTTTGGTTTTTAATATTGTTTGTTTATTGGAAGAATGTATCCATTGGTATGTACTTTCTATATTTTTTTTTAAGATTAGAATTTCCTAAATAATTCTATCTATACGCAGCATAATCGGAAATGCTGTAGAAAATTTATAGGGATGCCGAAACTACGTACAAAAAGTTTTTAGACTAAAATTTTAATACTAAATTTATTAATAACAAATTCAACATTGAAAAAAATTAACACTTATAAAAATAATTTTTTTGGGGGAGGGGGAGGGAAAGGGAGCCCCAAAGCAAATCTTTAGTTCCATTCCAGCAGATATGCGAATTTAAATCAAACTTTGCATATTATTTTGTTCACTGTGTAAAGGTTTTAGGTCATGAGGTGTATTTTAGGTGGCATGAAATGTATTAGTACATTATTTTGAGAATTTTCAGTACGGGCATGTGAATTTTATCCTCCAAAAAAGTTAATAGTTTACAAATTTCCAGTTTTAAGTTCTATCTGTCAATTTTTTGCACTATATCTGTATTGGCCACTACTAAGCTAGCAGACGTGTTTAGCTGCAGGAAAATGACTACAAACTCTTTCACGTTTTCTTTTTTTCTGTTAAAGGCTATAGATCGAGTATCGTGTTGAGCAATGAAGCATTGGAGAGCTAGGTGTGCTGCTATTATGTTAATGGAGTTAGATTCTGTAACTATTAAAGTTTTTTTATTCGGGGGTTAACAAAGATGATCTCATATTTATAGCAGCTTTAATTTCAACGGTTAACGAGATGAATAAAATATTGCGACAGATTATAATTGTGCTGATGTTCAGGATCAGTTGGAAGAAACTTCTACTTATTGGTTCTGTGATTACAATAGCCGGTGTAATTATCCAAATTTACACACTTCCTTATCCACTCAATATATGGATTCTATCCCCTTTAGAAACACGTTCACTATACAAGTCCTTGAATGGAAATACGCATTTAAGTGTAAAGGAGCCGTTGGCAAGGTTCAAAAACGGTGAAAATCATCGAGTTGAGACCTTCGTTTCGGTGAATGATTCTGTAGGCTCAAATCGTTCTGCACTAACTGAGAAAGAGGAAATCAAAGTTCAAAAAAGAGAACGGTTGTTGCTGAGAAAGCGAAGGAACAATGAGAAAAAACACATTCCAGTTACTCCTCCACCTCCTCCTCATAGACCTGTCCCCGATCATCTGCTGGTAATTTTTTTGACTCTCTATATGCTGTCTAGGAAGCTTTATTTCGTGATATTTTCTTTACTAAATCACCATCTTCTCTAAGTGGTTGTTTTGGTCTTTGTAGAGATACTTGAGATCATTGACGCCCAATGAGATGTTGGTATATGCTAAGAAAGAGATACAGAATATCACAGCAGCCGTCAATGATCCCGACCCAGACCTTTATGCACCTTTATTCCGAAACGTATCTACTTTCGAAAGGTACAATTTATCATTTCCTGTGGCTTTTAAAAGCTTTTATCTTAGGCATGAACTTGTTCTGTTTACTAGATACCAGTTTCTTCTTATAAGTTTCAAAAGTTAATGCTATGAGTAAGACACTGGTACTTGAAATGTATTAGTTACGAGTATAAGCTATAGCACTCCTTAAAAAGGTGAAGTTACTGATGAGAATAAATTTAAAAAGACAAGTGATTTGAACTTACAGGAGCTACGAACTGATGGATCTCATACTAAAAGTATACATATACAAAGATGGGGACCCACCTATTTTTCATACACCTCATCTCCGAGGGATCTACTCATCTGAGGGGTGGTTTCTAAAGCTAATGGAAGAAAATCGACAATTTGTCACCCGTGATCCTGAAAAGGCTCACTTATTTTATTTGCCATACAGTGCTCGCCAGCTACAGATGGCCCTTCAGAAGCCCGACTCACAAAATATAAGGCGTATATCTATCTTCTTGAGGGACCATGTGAACATGCTTGCTGTAAAATATCCTTTTTGGAATCGGACTCATGGTTCAGATCATTTCCTAGTGGCTTGCCATGATTGGGTGAGTATCTTGATTCTCCTAGTTCTTAAGTTTTTCATTGAATATAGGGCACACACTTCTTCATTATAGCACTTGCGCATGGGGAAGTGACCAATTCAATTAAATTAAAGAAGGGTAATATTTTTTTCTCACGTGTTACCAAATTCATCTCATAAATCATAGTAAGCATTAAAATATCTGCATATATATTGCACCTAAACGAGGGCCTAATAGCACTCATTGACATTAGCCATTGAGAGAATAACAAAGGCCATGTTTCTTTAGTTCATAACTTGGATTTGTTTAGGATTTAGTTATCCTTGTCTTCTTTCCAGCGGTTTAACATTTTCAGTAACCGATATATTTAGTTTGCTGAACTTGTTTTTGACCGAAGGAAAAAATTCAATTTAGTTGTTCATTTACCATAGTGCTTAGGCTTGTTCTGATATGTAGTTGTTCTTAATAACCCATAAATTATGCTTATTGAAAAGTCAAAAGGAAATTTTGCAATTCACATAGCATAGTAGGAAAATCCCTTCTTCTTTCCCTTAACTTCTTGTCTCCATTCTTAAACTTCTTTGCAGGGGCCTTATACACTGACTCAACATGAGGACTTAACTTTAAAAACAATAAAAGCCCTCTGCAATGCTGATACTTCCGAAGGAATCTACAAATCAGGAAAAGATGTTTCATTACCAGAGACTACCATAAGGAACCCAAGGAGACCCCAACGGGGTCTTGGGGGTTTAAGAGTTTCTCAACGCCCCATTCTTGCATTTTTTGCTGGTAATATGCACGGGAGGGTCCGACCAACTCTTCTCAAGTATTGGGGCGACAAAGATGATGATATGAGGATTTATGGTCCACTGCCCAATAGAGTATCACGGAATATGTCGTATGTAGTACATATGAAATCGAGCAAATTTTGCTTATGCCCAATGGGTTATGAAGTAAATAGCCCAAGGATTGTTGAGGCGATTTATTACGAGTGTGTTCCAGTGATTATTGCGGATAACTTTGATCCTCCATTGAGTGATGTTTTAGATTGGAGTGCTTTCTCCGTGATTATAGCTGAAAAGGATATTCCCAAGCTTAAGGAGATTTTAACGGCTATTTCTTTGAGACAATATCTTAAGATGCAAAATAATGTGAAGATGCTGCAGAAGCATTTCCACTGGAACGCGAGACCTGTGAGATACGATTTGTTCCACATGATTCTGCATTCTATTTGGAATGCTAGGTTGAACCAGATTCAGTTAACGTAGTCATTTCTTAGGATTTGTTTTTGCTGGGTTATAGATTGTTATTTGTATGGTTAGCGCTTATCCCATATCATTGTTGCCATGGAAGAGTTGAAAACATTTGTTTTGCTTCGCAATTCTGTTGGTTGATACTACGTTTTCCACGTGATTCTGCATTCCATTTGGAATGTTAGGCTGAACCAGATTCAGTAAACATCCTTATTTCTTGGGACTTGTTTTTCCAGGGTTGTAGATTTGAAGTATAGGTTTATAGCGGATATGATTCAATGGGGTTTGTTATTTGTCTAGTTAAAGAGACCCTTGTCATTGTGGCCGTGGAGTATTTAAGTACATGTGTTTCGCTTGGCAATTCTTTTGGTTGATACATATGGAAGTATGCCGATAAGGTTGATTTATGCGGGCAGGCATGTAATGGCATACTGAAGGAGCAATTCGGGTACTAAATGTGATTGCAAATAATATCCAGCTTTAGTTGTATTGTTCTATGCACATTTGGAAGAGACTTTAGAACCACTGGCATAAATGCTCAAATTTTTGTTTTACACAGGTATCAACCATGTTACCAAGTTCGATTGCAGAATGAAAATTCAGAAAACAACAAGAGGGAGGGAGGGTGGATATAAGCCATGGAGTCCAGTTGATTTTGTATCACGATGTACAGAGACACGATTATAAGAAAGGATACACAATATGGTGCAGTTTCTTATTTTTTATTTTTTCATTCCTTTTTGTTTGTTGTTCATCGAGGCATATCGAATTTCACTTCCAATTCCCATTCAAAAGTTGAAATTGTGAAGCTAAATCGAGATTAGGACGTGTAATGTTGATGTCGCCACAAGACGAGTCAAGTGTGAATCGTGAATTGTTTGTTGCATACAAGTCTTGAGCTTTTGGTATCTCGAAACTTTTCATTTTTGCTTTTGTTCCTCTTATGTATATTTCTACTGCTGGGGGTTCCAAGTCCATTATACAACTGATTATGGTTGTTCAATGGGGTTTAAAATTAAATGACATGTAGTATTTATATTTTCACCTACGATTGGTACTTGAGATTAACTATAATTTGCTTTCCAAGGAAATTCTATTTCTGAACAGGAGATTAACTATAAGAAGCCGGTGACATGAATGATTTTGGGAATGAAGCATCTTTGCACATTTCTGCATCAAAATCTCTTATCTGGGTACCCACCTCTCTCTTTCTTATCTGTGAATATTCCGTTGGGAATGTGTCGAATCTGCTTTTGGAAGTAATAATCTAGTTTAGAAGTGATTACTTTTATATGTCCGTTTCGGAAAGGAATCATCTAGTGTAAAAATGCCTACTTTTGTTCTATCTTGAAGTTTTTTTTACTTGGATAAATATCACTTGTAAGTTATTTGTTCGCTGGAACGCCAATTTAATTTTTTCAAGCACTTAATTTTCCATCTATTCTTGGTTACCTCGTATTTACCTCAGACCTTTTATATTTGTGATATTGAGTTAATTGTACCCCATGCCTTTGTTGGTTAGTCCATTTCTTTGTCCAGTTAATTTTCCCTTCATCACTCGACAAAGTCTACAAAAATATTAAGTTGATAAACAGGAAAATAGAAAAACAGTTTCACAAGGTACCAATTTTACAAAATATTATTTATATGAACCCTAGAGCAATCAATCATCATCGAGTTCAAGAAATTTGTTGACCCAATCCAACCCATAGGTACCCTCAGTTGAGAAATCAAAGAATGTGTTCACATCGAAGGTACCCTCCGGATCCTCACTTTCCATCTCTCTCTCCGACTCAGAGACATTGCCAGTTTCTTGAACATTGTGCTCTCGGGCCATGGAAGTTGTCGTTTTTTCTCCTTTTTTATTTATTCTCTTGCTCAAATGAGAATTCCAGTAGTTCTTTATCTCGTTATCAGTTCTTCCTGGAAGTCTCCCAGCAATCAATGACCACCTAAAAACCAAAAACCAGCAACTTCAGTGTTATTCATTTTTATACATATTTTCTACCAGTATTTGAACATTGTTCATTTGCTCACATCACAACTAGCGTTAGCGCTTGCATATATGCACACATTCTCTTTCTCTCGGTACTCCGCTAACTATTATCTGCATTTCCTTTGGCATTTATTTTTGCAATAAATTTTTTCCCGACAAAAAATTTATGCCAATAGGACCACAATAATGGTGTGTCAGTGTCATTGTGCTAATTATGAGACAGTGCAAGTGTTTTCCTAATCAATGTGCTATGAGACAAGCCACAATAATTCAGAGTAAAAGTTATATATGGTACATGTTTTCTACTGCTGTAAGAACACTGTTATTTTGTTCCTATTTCAAGTAGCTGCATTTCATACATGTTACTTTTGCATTTTATATAAAAGTTTTAAACATGTTTTCCGTTGCTATATGGTATATATATGGATAACCCAATGTACAAATCTGTCGTATTGCGGAGTCTGAGAGGGTTTGAAATACGCAACTTTACACCTGTGTCCAGAGAGGCTATTTCCAACTGAACGAACTCATGACCTATAAGTCGTAATGGAGGCGTGTATAATCCTAACCCATAGAAATTTAAGTTTGGGCTTTAAACACCACCAATATTAATTTCATGAAAGACTTAACATGAAACAACTATAATAACAAGATGCAATGTAAACAATAAGTCATCTCCATAATTTTCCGTTGCTATATGAAAACTGTTAATTTGATCCTATCTCAAGATGCTGCATTTTGATTTGGTTATATATGATCATATGCAGTTTGGTTTCTTTGTGTGTTTAAAGTCGCATATATACTATGTTGCTGAGAATGTCGTTCAAACTTCGACAATAATTCGGGTGAAATGTATTGACCTGTTTCCGAGTAGCTTATGGAGCCTAAGTATCAAATCCTCTTCTTCGTGAGAAATGTTGCCTCTCTTGATATTTGGTCTCAAATAGTTCAGCCATCTTAATCGACAGCTCTTCCCACACCGGTTCAAACCTGCCGTAAAGCGGATAACCGAATTAGAATCCAAGAAAACATAGAGTTTGTTTGGTTGCAGCTTTCAATTTTAGAATTTTCTGCTTAAAATTAGTATGTATTTGACTGCTCAACTTTTAAACTTTGTCTTTCCTCAAATTTTCTGAAGTTATAAATTATAAGCTGGTTCTTCCAACCTTTTTCATAGCTTTTATACATAAAAATTGCAGCCAAAAAGCAATCATGAATGATGTAATACATACCAGACTTGGTTGCTATAGCTTTCCACTTCTTAGCCCCATGTACTTCAATGTACTGAGAGAGCTTTTTATCTTCCTCTGCAGTCCATGCCCCTTTGTTGTAAGCCTTTTTAGTAGACCCTTCAGCTTTTCTTGGAGCCATGTGGGAGAGATTGAGAGAGAGAGGAGAATTGAGGAAGAGAGATATAATATAATATTGTGTCTTGAAGTTGAGAGTGAGAATTATAAATAAATATAAAGTGGTGTGTGTGTGTGTGTGTGTGTTGTTGGTTAGAATGGGGAATGAGGAAATTGCTTGATTATAAGGTCAAGTTCTATCTACCCTTCTTTGGAGAAAGAGATTGGGAAGTAAATAATTACAACTACCAGTTTTTGAACTTGTGTGTAAGAAATAGGAACTCCTGGCATTGTGTGGTAAATAATTGGTTGATTCTGAGTTCAATTATTTATTTTTCTTTTCTTGTCAATTATTGACTTCTAGAAGTCAAATTATGTGTAGAGAGAAAAAATATGAGTGTGGTTTCATACATTGGCGGGGGGACAGTTTCCGCTAATGATTTCTCCAACGACGATACCATCGGGTGGGAATTCGATCGTGAATCATTGGTTGGGGCCTTTGGGTTGATTGGGGACTGATACGATACTCTCTTTTTCTTTTGCGAGATTATCGATATGCAAGATTATGTTTTGGCTAGTGCGCCTATGTGGGTTTACACATATAATGTCGGTGGTTATTTCCTTAATACGTTGCATCGGGCTATTTTTCGTGACTTTTACTCTGTCCCTTCGAGTGATTCACATGTGATTTTGGTTATTTTAGTTAATCTTCTTCATGGGCAATGAGCTTTTTTTGTGTACGCATAACGTTCAATCATTATTTTATGCTCCTGTTCACTTTTTGGACATTTCTTGTGTATCCAATATTAAAGGTGGATATAATTTAAATCCAACAATTATTAGGTGCTCTTGCGGTATTTTTCAACATACTTGTCTTGGGGTTATTTACTGAACCCTACATGTAAATCTTCAGCGATCTTGTTCCCCCGAGTTGTTCGAAGACTGGCCATAAAAAAAGGGTAAATGCATCATTTAAATAATTTAGTTCCTTTGGCAATATCATGAAAAGATTAAAAAATGCTTTATGAAAGATGTTACTCGCGATTGTTATAAGTGGGTTCAAAAGCCCATGGCAGAAAACAACAAATATCATGTTCTGGAAAATTTCGAGAGAATTTTTTGCTTTTTGATAATATTGCATAGCATGATATAATATCATTATTATGTATTATGTCATGATGTAACGTTTACAATTTCTACAGGGTCAGGTTGTAGAGTCCGTGGCAACGCTTCGGAGAAAAATTTGAATTGGTTGGTTGTTGGTGGGAAAACATAGCTGCAGTCGGGATTGTCGGTAGACGCGTTAAGACGTCTAAATCGAGTTTCA
>MKEJ01041326.1:0-23457 GCA_001753735.1 Embelia ribes
GCATGCCTATCGTAGAATAAAAGCATAGCCATTCGTGGAATCCGAAAGGTATGAATATCATGTATTCGTTGTTTTGTGGCATTATTTCGTGGCATTTGCATAAACAGGAAATTGAGTCATTTTCTATTTCTTTTCGGAACACATAGTATTACCTTTATAAAATTCATAGAAGCAATTGAGGTCATACAACCTCACCGTGAAAGATGGGAAACTAGATATGGGATACGTCCATTACTCGCGTCACACTAGGTGGCGGACTTTTAGGGTTTTTGAGAACTCATAGAGATATTAGTCTCACTTTTAGTCGTTGTCATAGTCGTAGTATTCGTCGGTATCATTCACTCATCATTATACATGAGCTATCACAGATGTATATTCACAACACTCGTAGTTTATTCATGTTTGCTTTACATGATTATCGTAGATTAGTATGTTCATTTACTTATTTCCATAGTATGTTCATATTTTATTTTCGTTGTAGCATGTACATGTTATCGAGACTCCATAGTCTCATATATTATTATTGATTGGCCATCTAACCCGTTTACCTTTCTTCTTTTCCTATATCAATATTATATTGCTACAGGTTCAGAGGCTAGAGATGAGCATGCATAGGTATGGACTCGAAGATGACATAGTTTTCTTTTGTAGTCGTAGTGGCTAAGTACATGTATATTTTGTTTCGAAAGATGTAACAGATTTTGATTATATACATTTATTTTTGTCAAGCATTTAGCTTGAGCTTTCTTTTAAGTAGTATTGACACTGGATTTTGTATCTTTTATTTCTGCTATATATATATGTATGTATGTATTTTGGAGGTGGATTGCAATTTCCACCATAGTTGCTGTAGTTATTTTATTGGTGGTTGTACTTATATTAGACTTTATTTTATAGAGGATCGTGAGAATATGAATGAACTATTAGTCCTATTTTCATATTCATTATCGTGTCTATTAATTTCTATTTGTCACTATTCAATCTCATGTCCCCGAGTTTTTCATGGGAAAATTCGGTGTGTAACACTTGAGCTTGACTCGATAATTACTTGTTTCGAACTCAGTTCGTGAACTAAACGAGTAAGGCACAAGTACGTTTACTTACTTGATTTGAATTTCGAGTGAAACTTGATTAGTGAGTTATTTGACTTGTTAGCTCGCGAGTTGCTTAAAGAATATATCTACACACACACATGTATTTAAGTTTAAAATAATTTTTTTTTTGTCATACCACTTGAAAATTTTGACCTTAATTATTTGATAAAATAAATAAAAACTTTACCCTAATTAATTATTTTTATTATTTTAATATAATATATAAAAAATAATTTATCAAGCATTTATCGAGTCTAGTCAAATTTTTGCTTCCCTTTATCGTGTGATTTGGAGCACAAAAATAACACTGTATCCAGTTTGAGTAAGAGCTCGAGTACTAAACCATTTGACTCGGTTAGATCAAATCTCGCCTCAACTCAACCGACCGCTATAGAGGTGCCTTATTAGAGTTTTTAACGTAGATGGGATAGGTGGATCACAAAATTATGTAATTGGTCCTCTTATCCTCATATTTACATATATGATGCACCACATATAATTCGTCATATCATATGATTAATTGTTCAAAATATTATATATAATTCGCCAATACTAATAGTAAATTATTTAATTTTTTGAAGAAGCAATTCGCTAAAATAAATGGTGAATTAGTTAAAATATTTTTTTGCAATTCGTCATACATATTAGTGAATTAGTTGATTTTTTAAAACCAATATAATTCGCTAACAGATAAGGCAAATTGCATATATTAAAAAAAAAATTTACAAATTATGTGGGAGACAACTAGTGACTCGAGAGAGAGATGAACACTCGGCGAAAAGACTACGAGGTTGTGATTTAGACTGACCGAGAGAGAGATGGACACTCAGGGGCAGCCATAGGACGTCGAGTGACTAGGTGGGGGCACATGGACTTATCGAGATGGACATTGGCGGCAGCCAGGCGACGAGAGAGAGGGAGATTGTCATAAAGCAAGGCTAGTGGCAAGGGAGAGCTTGGGCGGCGAGGCGGCCCAAGTCCACTTGCTTTGATGAGGAAGATAGGGATGAGGAGAATGAACAACTGCGACGGATCTATATGAGTTTTTGTGATCTTAAGCAATTTGCCAACTAAATTGGTGAACTATAAAATAATTAAAATATTGACCCGCTACACATTGTTTTAAAATATTTTCACTACTTCGTCAACACATATAGCGTATTATGGATAAAAAAAAAAAATAATTATCGTTAATATTAACAAATTATGTAAAATATTTTGAATAATTATATAAGGCACAGCATATATGTAAATAAGTGACAGGTGGACTTAAATTTGGGCGTAGCTGTCCCATGCGTGAAAAAAAAGTCTGCCTTCTTGTCTCTCTCTTCGCCTCTCTCCGATATCTTCCATTACATATTACACTCCCTATCCCTCTGACAAGCCGGCAAACAAAGCTCAGAACACCTCTCTCTCTCTCTCTCTCTATATATATATATATATATGTATATATAGGTTTTTTGTATATCTCTAGACAGAGAAATGACGTTCGAGAAGATCAAGGTCGCCAACCCCATCGTTGAAATGGACGGTCAGATCATCTAACTCTTGTCGTTTCTTTTTTATCTCTCGTAATTGATATGTATCTTACCTTTTTATATTTGAGTCCAGCAGTTATGTGAATCATAGTATAGAGATTTTATACATCATCAGCATAGAATAGGCGACCATTTATACATGTACCCAGCAGGGGCGGAGCCCGAGATAATAGTAAGTATGAAATTAATTGGGGTGCTGAAATTATATAAAGAAAATTTAGACTAAAAATTGAACTGTTATAGGTAACTAGCGGAAGCAGTAATATGTGGAAATTGTAATGTATTGACATATCCGAATGAATTACAGAGGTGCTTTATATAGGCAAGGGACTGTACAATAAAAAGAAATAAATCATGGCTACTAATTAGCCATTAGCAATGTAATTAATCACTGATCACAATCTATAATTATAATATTTCTAATTTTGGCCCATGTATCTTAGCATGAACGGTGGGGTCCTAAAGTCCCCTTTGCAAATTAGTAGCTCCATCCCAGCATGTGGGGATCACGACATATGCATATATGTCATCTATCCAGTTCCGCTGGGTAAAAATACTTGAACACTGATGGTGGAAATTAAATTCTTTGTATGTTCCTTTGCATCTAGCACTTAATCGGAGAAATGGTGCTCTGAGAAGCAATTTGTTGTTAGTAAAGCATTTCCACTAATCTTTCTTGTTAAATCTCTAAAACTATTGTCTCAAAAGCATAAATTAATATTCTAGAATATGCAAATGCAGTATTTCTCAATAATTTTTTGAAAACGTTGATTAATAATATATCATATAATAAAACGTGGACGGATGTCTTGAATTTGTAGTTTTGGTAGAAAAAATAATTTCAAAATGGAAAAATTGTGTTTTTTCCGCCCCAAATCTACAGTAGCAATTCCCCTGAGTTTTGTAGTAAGAGAAACATTGTTGTGAAACATTTGTGGCCTTGATTTCTCAATTGAAAAAAGTTAAACGAGAGAATAAAAATAGGAGAGAGACCGGTTTAATCTCTTTGTTACAAAAAGTTTAATTTTATAGAACTCATCTGATTTTTAGAAGAATTCTGCCTTGCTTGAACTTTAAATTAATAAAAATTTTACACGTATCATTCATTTTTATTTCATACCAATTTTTGTTTTTTAAAAGTAATTGTTGAGACGTTTAGAAATTTGATTTTGAGAAAGTATGAAGCTCATTTGTAATGATATTGACATTTTGTTAGAAGAATGAAAGGTTTGCTTTGGATGTAGAAACTTTATAAGAGTATTTTTGCTTGCATTTAACTATCTGAAATTTTTTCTCATTTTTGCGGGGTTTTGGATTGAAACTGAAATTGATTTCGAAAAAATTTTTGGTTCTTTTTTATAATTAGTTCTCTTAACACCAAAATTGGAATCTGTGGAAACAACAATGGACAGGGTTTGAAAGTTGGGGTTTTGTTTGGGTGTTATTCTCTAAAAAATATTTCCGCAGAACAAGGTGCTAAATGTGTTTCTGCAGTGTTTTCGCTTTCATTCGGACCACAGTTCATAGAAATATTGTGAAAAGCTGCCTGATAATTTTGAAAACAAAGTATTTTGTGAAGTTGAGAACATCATGAAAAGTATTAAGTTATATTATTAGCTACCAATTTTCTAGTTTCTGATTTGGGGGCTCGAAATGTGTACTTTCCTTTGTAAGTGATGAGGATTAACTGTGCTAGATAAGGTATGACTCAACCAAGTACGAGACATGTTGCAAGTGCAATTTTACATTTTAATTCCCATCACAGGTAAGTATGCTATTACAATCCGATTACCATAAACCTTATATTAAAATATAATTTTTGATTTTGCCATTGGGATCAGTGCACTTTGAATTTACGACAATTTTTGCAATTTGAACAATAATATCATTATTACCTGTCATTGGAAAATTTTCATGGAATAAGGGCAAGAAGTACCAAACATTTTATTAGGCCTCTTAGTAAGCAAAATCTAGTGTTTCCAATTTGAAATTAAAATTGATATTAACTATGTTATATTGTTCTTTTCTAACATTAGTATGGGAATGAATTAAAAGTTGTCACTCACTTGGGCCAGGTATAAGTTATTTGGTGATGCCAAACTCCAAAGGCTGAACCAATGTTGTTATATCAATGGTTATGCGACAAATCATTGTGGTTTTAAAACTTTTAAAGAAGGATTCTGGTACAACTGTATAATTGCTACAGTTTTTATATATTATACGAAGGTGAACTTGGTCGAAATTAGATAGAAAGTTAATGTTTTCAAATTCTAAATCCTCCAGTATGTTACTTTCAATCATTATTGTATGGGATGGAAATCTCTTTCTTGGAGGCTTATGTTCTTGCCCTTGATTGTGTGATGCAGGTGATGAGATGACCAGAGTATTCTGGAAATCCATCAAAGAAAAAGTAAATATAGTTCTTCATTGATCTTTTACTATTCTTAACCTTTCTTTGTTATTTACTTTTCATCTTTTGTTATTATTTCTCACTCAGGACAAAGGACTTGCAACCTTTCTTATATTTATATTTTTTGATATATAGCTTATTTTCCCCTTTGTGGAGTTGGATATAAAATACTTTGACCTTGGCTTGCCTAATCGTGATGCTACTGATGATAAAGTCACGATTGAAAGTGCAGAAGCTACTAAAAAGTAAGAGTTAGCGAATGTCCTGGACCTAGTACTACATTCTCTGTCTCTCTACATTGCATCTTAATTACTTCTCATGTATAATACCATCACAGGTACAATGTCGGGATCAAATGTGCAACCATTACTCCAGGTACACACATTCCTGAGCTCAAACTGCTCTAGTTTTTTTGGTTGGGCTTAAGAAATGAATGTTTTAGTATGCATTGGTAACCTTTTTTATTTTTATCTGGGGTTGAGTGTTTTAGATGGGTTGAGAAACTCGAAAAATTATAAAAGTATTCCTAATTTTTTTGGACCCTCAATTCTGAAAAGCCCTAAAGTAAAATTGTGCGTCAGCTTGGATTCTGAGACCAAATGCTGTAAACTCGAATTACGAACAATTCAACAGGAACTTAGTTGTTAGAGGCTGTGTTTTTTTCCCCTGTAACTAGCATCTACTCATCTTACAATTTAAGATCTGTTAATTTGCAGATGAAGCTCGTATGGAGGAATTTAAGTTGAAACATATGTGGAAAAGTCCTAATGGGACAATTAGAAACATCTTGAACGGTTTGTAACCTTAGTGTTTGATAGTTCATTTTCCTTGTTTTTGCTTGATGTACTTGTTGTTGAGGCCCACTGTGATTGGCACTTGTCACAGGTACTGTCTTCAGAGAGCCAATTATCTGCAAAAATGTCCCCCGGCTTATACCAGGTACTTAGGTCCGCTTGATTTTAGTTATTTTTATCATTTTTCAGTTTTTTTTAGATTAAATGTCATAAAATTTACTTTGACCCGCATTTTGGTGAAAAGCAGAAACAAGATAAACTGTACTGAATGGACATGTAGCATTTGTTTGATGCATACTAATAACTTTTAAGTAATCTTTTGTAAACATCATGGATTTATAAGTGAGAAATAAGGACTTAATGGTAAATACCAGTTTAGAACTCGTCTCCTTTTTTCTGATTCAGAACTGTAAAGAATGAAACTTTTGAAAGGTACTTAATTTTCATGTTATTTCAGTTTTTGTGTGGACAAATTTTCGGAGCATCAAAAACTACTTTCTTTAGATCTGTGAAACTGGGACATTTCTGGATACTTTGCAAATAATTTTTGTGCAAAAATCGCATTTCTTGTTATTATATTTTCAATACTTGAAAGTTTGTAAATGTATCCAACCGAAGAATTTTTTTTACTAGATTTAAACAAACAATCCCTTCATTTCTTTGTTTTACTTCATTACTTAGCTGTGTAAAATGATTTATGTTTATCAGGGTGGACAAAGCCCATATGCATTGGAAGGCATGCTTTTGGAGATCAATACAAAGCAACTGATACAGTCATTAAAGGACCGGGAAAACTGAAAATGGTGTTTGGTAATGTTCATTTTCTCTGTTCGAGTTCTGCATGTTCCCTAGGACATTTGCTTATAGAGAAAGTGGGGAATTATATGCAGTACCAGAGGGAAAAGACGAAAAGACCGAGTTGGAGGTTTACAACTTCACTGGCACTGGAGGAGTAGCTTTGTCCATGTACAACACTGATGAGGTTTGAATTCGAAAATTCTTTTGTTATATATTGAAGTTACTTCAAGGGTTAGGTGGTTTTGCTTCTGCTATTGTGCTTATTATTTCTGAATTGCGGTGAACGACATGTACAATTTTTTGTTTTTGAGTTTTCAATATTTTGAGAATTTCATTGCAAAATTTGTTTTGTTGAGGTTTCAGTTTTAAACTTTTTAAACTAAAGCCTTGATGTACATTTTACAGGACTCATCCGACTATCCGAGTGATATTTCTTGAATCCAACAGAAAAACTTGACAAAAAAAATTAAAACTAAACATTTTACTTTTCAAAACTTATTCTGAAAAAGTTATCTAGAAATTTGAAATTTGTAAACCCAATTGATACTCTCTCCCAAAATGATACAAGTTCACCAAATATAGAAAATGGAAGGCACGACCAAATGTAGAGGCAATTACTGACGGACCGGGCCTTAAATTGCAATAAGCTTCTTAATAAATCATTTCCTTCTTGAAATGCAGTCTGTATATGCTTTTGCCGAGGCTTCAATGAACACTGCATACCAGAAGAAGTGGCCGCTTTATCTTAGCACAAAGAACACTATTCTGAAGAAATATGATGGAAGGTATGCTCTTTGGTTTCTTGGATTTGTATATTGAATTATCATAATTTCATATCTCTGGATCACTTAACTCTTTATAATTATGTACAATTGTCATGAGTTTTTTGTTTGTTTTTGGTTCACATATGTTTCAACTGTAATCTCCTGTTATCATCACTGACTTTATTTTTATCCTTCTCTTTCTGATGAAGGTTCAAGGACATATTTCAGGATGTCTATGAAACTAATTGGAAGTCAAAGTATGAAGCTGCAGGAATATGGTAATTATCTGATTACATGAAAATTATTAATGAAAGTATGTGATGCAGATCAAGAAGGAATTATTTGATATTATGATTTATTTATTTATTTAAATAAGTTGGTCTTTTATTTAGTTCAATATGTCGGTACTTAATTATTTTTTTTGTTTCCTTGTTAGTCATTAGAGTTATTAGGTAATAGAATTAGAGATTTTTATTTCCTTTTATATATTATGGTTTCCCCCCTATATACATGAGGCTTATGAGTCTTTGTTATTCAGACTTCAGGACTTCAGAATTAATTATTGAGAATGAATGAATGTGTGTTTCTTCTACCTTTTCTTTCCTATACCTCATTCCCTTTCTCCTCTATTTCTCTCCCTTTCTCCTCTATTCTTTATTCTCTTTAAGTGGTTATATGTCAATTTGGTATTAGAGCCTAATTTCGTTCTGCACAAGTCTAATTTCTATTTTTTTTCAATTTTTGCGAAAAAAAAGAAAAGGATAAGAAAACCCTAACTGTGTTAGCTTCCGCCACTATCAACCAGTTCTCCGGCAACCGCTGACATCAATGTAAACAGAGACTGCCATGCACCATTGCCGTCAACGATGACACTAGAATGAATAACCGTGTAGCAAGTCACGTCCGCTTTTCTTGTCGTCAGCAACATCGAAATCGATTCTGCTGTATCGTTCTCACCGTTCAGGGCGTCAATCTCGCCTCCTGATTCCACCGCCTTGCCGGTCAGTCTCCCCTGTCAGTTTTCCCTTTGTTTATAATTGCAGCTGCCCCTCCACTTAACCCCATAAAACCGTAGCCTCAGTCAGCCACCGCCTAACACCCTATTTGACATTGAAAAATAAAGCCACGTATCCTTTAACATCAGCCAATAATCCTTTCTAGCTGTCACTAACCAAAAATCCATTATAACATCACCTCAGGTTCTGAAATTTCAAGATTGACCCCTAAATTTTGGAAAGATTAAAGTTTGATCCCTAGAGTTTGAGATATTGATATGGATGCCATGGAGTTTGAAGAGACATTACAGTAATGTCTTTTTCGCACGCAGTGCAAAGTGCAAGGTATAGTGTGCAAGCTAATTATTGATTGTGGGTTTTATATGAATTATGTATTCCGTATCTTGTGGAAAAACTACAACTAGTTACATGAAATCTCCATGATCCATGTCTTTTGGATGGAACTTATGAGGTAACGAAGTAATGCTTCATTCTTTTTTTTTTTGGTAAAGTATACTCGGGTGAGGTGATTTGTGATGTAATTGATGTGAAATATTGTCATGTATTGTTTGGTGAAACTTTGCAAGCGAAAAATTATGCTCTTTATAGCCCAACAAATAACACATACCTTTTATTTTGAGGGAGTTCAAACTCAGCTTAATTCTGGAGCTAAAAGTTTTCGCCGTATTGAAAATAAACAAGAAAAGAAAAATATTGTCCCAAGCCGAAATTTTTTTGTTGAAGGAAAAGATATTTAGTATAGTCCGCGGTGCGTAAACGAAAAGGTTAGAGATTTCAATAAAGAGGAAAAAATTGATTTGAATCCTTTGAAAGTTATTTCCGTTCATGATAAAATAATTGATCGTAATAATTTTTCAAAGGCTCCTTTAAATTTCATTGATCTTTGTTTACTTATTTTGGAAAACGAAATTGATCTTGTTTACTTGATGCTAAAAGATGGTGCAATTGAAGGAGAGCGGTGTCTGAGTAAAAAGAATATTGAAAAGGTGCACTTTAAGTCATTGACTAACTACGGTGATCCTTCGGGGATAATTCTCATTCTGAAGATGTGAGAAAAAGTAATATTGTTTCTCTGGGAAATAACTTGCAATTTTACAAAGAGAATGGAAATGGTAGTTATTTCTCCGTGGTGCTATTGGATAACTTGGTTAGTTCATGCATGGACAAATTTGTTTGGGTGTCTTGTGGTATGTCGTGGAATTATAAGGGTCGAAGAAAGACGTAGCGAGCATATTGGTATAACTGGATGTTCACGCTAATGTATGGTGGATGATTAGATTGCAATTGCTCCTTGTTTTTTAAGCTATGAAGCTTGAGGTTGGATGCAGAGTAATTAGGACTAATTTGATACTATGGCTTATTGATTTATTTAATTAAATAAGTTGGTCTTTTATTTAGTTCAATATGTCAGTCTTTTAATTATTTAGTTGTTCCCTAGTCAAACATTAGAGTAATTAGGTAATAATTAAAGGTTATTATTTCCTTTTATATATTAGGACTTTTCCCTGTATATGAGACTTATGAGTCTTTGTTATTCAGACTTCAGAATTTATTATTGAGAATTAAAGAATTGTATGTTTCTTCTCCCTCCTCTTTCTTCTACATCTTTCACTTTTTCCCAATTTCTCTCCCGATCTCCTTTATACTTTATTCTCATTAATTGGTTCTACATCAGTATGTTTCTCGATTCTAATTAATTTGCGTATTTCATGTACTTAAAATGGTGAAATTCATAGGTATGAACACCGTCTCATTGACGATATGGTTGCTTATGCTCTGAAGAGTGAAGGAGGCTATGTGTGGGCTTGCAAGAACTATGATGGGGATGTACAAAGTGATTTCTTAGCTCAAGGTTTGTCTGTGAAAGAGCTAGTATATTGAAGAAATATTAGTTTTTGTAGATCCCTCTATTGTATGATTATTGTGATTTCTACTGATTGAAAAAAGAAAATAGACGTAGGTGGTTACTTGTCTTCTTAGATTGAACTTGTATGCGTTTTCATTGGCTGTGTCTTGGTGTCATATAATTGATCTCATTTTTATTGTTTCATCCTTGCAGGGTTTGGATCCCTTGGCTTGATGACATCTGTCTTGGTATGTTTTCCGAAGGTTTATATATTGTTGCGAATTGACAATTTAACTGCTACTTCTCTTTTAATGTCCCAACTTGTATGATTATATATCCTTGTCTTCTTATTTTTTTAATCCACTACCTCATCCTAGAGATTTCTGGGAATAGTAAAAACACAAAAATCTACATGTTATGGACACTATATAGCTTGACAAAAGCTCTATAGATTGATTTTTCCGTCAGTAGGTGTCCCTTATTCTGTCGTAATATTTTCACTCCAAATGTAGAGTTGGAAAGTGGGAAGATTGCTCGAGTAACTATTTTGAATCGAAAAGATCATAATTTTAGAGGTTATTTGTTAATTGATTATCAATTTAGTAACAGATTAAGAATAAAGACCATTTAGTTATATTCAGTCTTTAGTATTTAATAGCATTCATAGTATTCGTAAGGTCAGGGCAGTGCTTAGCCCGATATGAGGTCTTACAACAGTACTTACAGATCACCACCAAGGGGGACTGGCGCATTCAAAGTATTTAGAAATGCATGCATTGTAATTTAACTTTAATTCATTAGTATTTCAATGGTCGTCTATTCTTCTATAAATAGGTTGATGTATGTACTTTGGCAGATTATTATGAATTGAAACTTATATTGCATTTTTTTTTATCTCTTTTCCTGTTTCTCTCTTACTTTAGCTTTCTTGACCAATCTTACTTATTTAATGTTTTCCAGCCTTCCTTTCAATCTTTGACATGGCAGAGAGCTCTAAATATAGAGCTGTTTCAAAGCAGGGTTATAAACCCCATTCCAACTTTGGCTCAATCCCAAAATCCTTAGCTGCCACATCAAATTTCCTTCTTGCATTCTGCCACATAAACTCTTTGAGAAACTCTTACGATGAAGGATTCACACCAACTCTTCCTTTGATAATCACATCTTCATTTCTAACTACAACTACTTTTGATCGGTTGAGGCCGGAAAAAGGGGAGGGTTTTTCCTTCTTGTTAGGTGTTGTTTGGGAGGACTCGTGCACGGATCCCAACAAAACTGACCACTCTCCAACTGCTTTCCTTTTGCCTAAGTGGTAGACAAACAAGAATTTGCATTGAAAACCGCCAACACCACTGCTCCATAATGCTCAGCCGCAACAAGAAACGGGAAGGAGCAACTGCAGTAGGAAAGGGCCAATGTGCTTTCTGAATAGAAGTTGACGAATAATCTTGATCCAACTTCAGGACGCCAAACAAACAAGGAAAAACTCCCCTCCGCCGACCCCCACCAATCAAAAGTAGTTGTAGGTATAAAAGAGTGGTGGTTACCTCTTCAAAGGAGGGATCATGGGAAGAGTTGAGATGAATCTTTCATTGAATGTGTATCAGAAAAAAGGTTATGTTGCAGGAGTGTCCAATGGGTCTTCTGATGTGGCAATTAAGGGTTTTAGGGTCAATCTAAAGTTTAATTTGGGTTTGTTTCCTCGCTTTGAAACAGCTCCAAAAATAGAGCTTTCTACCCTATCAAAGCTTGAAAGGAAGACTGGAAAAGATGAAATAGGGAAGATATTTCTTGTGAAAGTTTAAAAAAACCAAAAAATAAAGAGAGAACGAAGAAGAGGAAAAAAAAATTTCAACATCAATTTCAATCCATAATAATATGTAGAAGTAGTGCATGTATCAACTTGTTGATAGATGAATAGGTGACCATTGAAAAACCAGAACCTGACAAATACAATGACTAAAAGTTAAATGATGATGCATGTGTTTCTAATACTATGAATTCTACTAAATGCTATGAATATTACCGAATAGTCGTTATTTTTAATCCGCATCAGGTTGCTTGACTAAAACATTTAACATTGTAACAACTTGTGCGCCAATGTTAATTTGTATTTCAAGAGGTTACATGTTAATTGGTTATATCAATTGATTGCAGGTGTGCCCAGATGGAAAGACCATAGAAGCGGAAGCAGCCCATGGCACTGTGACACGTCATTACAGGGTTCACCAGAAAGGCGGTGAAACCAGCACAAATAGCATTGCCTCAATCTTTGCCTGGACCCGAGGACTTGCACATAGGTATCACTTTGATAGTAAACTATTGATATAGAAAATTCATGCAGATAAAATGCTTAGAATGATGTGGCTATGTGTGGGCCTATCATTTTGTAGAAGGGCAGTGCTAAGCACAATTGAGGTGGTCCATTATTTGCCGCTCGACCATATCAGCATAAGTCAGCAAAGCGTTGATAGAGTGATTATGCCAAGGGCGAGAAGCCAAGATCCCTAACTAATGATCAAAGCTTCATCATATTTGCCCAGAATTGGTGATTGGATTAGATATAGTTCATTAATTTATTTTAACAGAAAATCAACTCGTAAAAAAACAATTATTTAGAAAAATTCAGCATAATAAAATTTTACCCCTTGATGACTTGAGTGTGAGATTAATTGCAGTATCAAGGTCTGTTTCTGCTTTTACTTTTTACCCTTCGAACTAGATGTGGACGCATTGGTAACGAAATAGGTAAAAGTGAGCATAAGTTTGATGATCAGCAGGTTGGTAGAGCACTTTCAGACTAGATTAAGCTATGTTTGCCTTTATTTATCACCCACCATTTTCTGGTTTGAAAGCTAACTGTATAGAACTTGATTTGTTGATTGGTTCACAGAAAATTTTCAAGAGACATTTTCTGAAATTTCACAGTTTTAGATATTTAAAGTTGAAAGTTTATTTTGATGGTTCAATTTTTTTTTTCTTGTTTGGAAATCGAAATCATATGAACGGACTGGAGTAGCAAAATGTCATTGTTCTCAGTTCCAAAACATGTGGAAATGACGAATGAAGATTTCATAAACATTAACTACACAAACCTCATTGCATATTTTGTTCATTGATGATCTCCAGGGGTTTTTGAAAGAATATTGATGAATTAAACTGTGTTTATTTTACCAGAGCAAAGCTGGATAACAATGCTAGACTCCTGGAGTTCACTGAGAAACTTGAAGCTGCTTGTATTGGGACTGTAGAATCAGGGAAGATGACCAAAGATCTTGCAATCATCATCCATGGACCCAAGTATTACCTTTTGTGCACATGCTTATGTAAAATAAATTTATATTCGCTTGTACGCGCTACATGTGCTAATATTCCATTATTGGTACAGGGTTTCCAGGGACCAATATCTGAATACCGAAGAGTTCATTGATGCCGTGGCGAATATGCTGAGAGCAAGATGGGCCAGTAGTAAGTTATGATTGTAGTGACTGCTCCAATTTTCTGTTTCCATGGTAACTTTTCTTAGGACTTATTGTCTTTCGATCTCTATACGCTTTTAGACTATAATCCATTCCCTCTATTTTCGTAGTATTCTTCTCTTTGGTTTTCTTTTGCAGGTCAATATTGATTGTCAGAAATGTGTGATTTTTCGAGGATAATAAGAGGGGCGCATGAAAAGTTGCTTTGTTGTTGACCATGGGCTTCATGGATGTTGTATTTGATTGTGTAAACTACGTATTTATATGTAGGTGTTATCATTGTCAAGTGCTACTTCATTTGCAATTACCATTGTGAAATGGAATGACTTTGTTTTCTTAAATTTGTCCCGATAATAGGCTAAATGAGCTGATCCACCTGTAAAAAACTTCATTGTACATTTCTAAGTAAGTAGATATGTACATTTCACCAATACAGAGTTTTCCCAAGATTTGAGGGGTCAAAATATATACGCAACTCATCTATCGACTGAACCAGAATATGGTTATGTATGACCTGGCAATTAAATCAGTAACAGTTGCATTCAGGGAAACTTGGCATTTTTTATGGTCTAGAATTGTAAACTCAATGACAGGAGAGGGTCCCAAAAAGCAGAAGCCAGCTCACTTCCATAAGAGAATAAAAACATCCAATCTCGCCATTTAGGGAAATTGCAAAATGGGATTATTAGTTACTTCTATTGCGAAAATAGAACAATTTTAATACTTCTTGAAAAAAATATTGTTATTTTTTTTGTACAAAAATACCCCTAGTTCACTAAACCCAATCTTTCTCTCCCCATCCTAATCCGCTTCTCATCCCTCCCCAACCAACCAAACCCCAATTGCCCACTCCTCTCATCCCCTCTAACCGCCTTCATCTCCATTTCCATCCCATTCTAACCATTTCCATCCCAACCAGCAACAAAAGACAATGGGTAAGTATATTAATGATCTTAAATAATATGATTTATAGTTTATGATATTCATATTATCATTTAGACTATTAGAAGTAAGAAAACAAAATTTTCATCAACATTCTGTTCTGGTATATGTTCGTCGTGGTTCGTCATAGTTTGTCAATGTTCTATTCTCGCATTAGATTGTTGTGGTTCGTCATAGTTTGAAAATGTTTTGTTCTGGTCTATATTTGTTACAGTTCGTCATAGTTCAAAAACATTATGTTTTGGTTCGTATTCGTTGTGGTTCGTCATAGTTCATCAACGTTCTGCTTTGGTATTAGTTCATTACGGTTTCTCATAATTCGTCATATAATTCATCTCATTTCGTTACAACTTGTCAAATATTTACAAGAAACTAAAGAGTTTATCTTCCTTTTTTGTTGTTTCAGACATCCATCAAGTTCTTATTTACTATGATGGAGAATAGTGTAAAAATCCCAATGATTCTAGAATTTCATCGTAAATTCAAGGCATCTCTATACATGGAAATATCACTTACTCCGAATTAGTTAATATGTTGTATGGGGTTGTTGAGCTTGACAGAAGTAGGTCTAATTTATTGGTTAAAGTGAACTATAGGTTGCTAGGTATGGAAATACCGCCTACTGTGATCAAGTGCGATAAGGATCTTCATTCTCCGTGAAATTTCCACTTTGTTTTAGCATTGCACTCATTTGTGCATCGCTTTAGTGGAGAAGCTCATTCCAGTTTTTACAAATCTCACTCAAAAAAGTAATATCCCCTCAATTGTGCTATACACTGAAGAACTTGAGTTTTTCCAAAGTCAAGAGCCTCATCTTTTCAAAAAACATGAGCTTGAAAGTCCCTGTATGGACTAGGGATATGACATGTGTTGATATGAGGATGAATCATAAAGACCAATACGAGAATGGGAAGAACGACCCATATATATGGAGGAGGGAAGTAGTTCAGTAGTAAGTATGAAAACAAGAAGTTGTGAGACTGCCCATGAGGAACCAAGTAATGGAGGCAGTACTGAAAGTAGGAAAACAATATCTCCACCTGGAATTACGAGATGTTTCGTGCATACGAGAAATTACCAGTAGAAAACCCGAACCTAGCTATAGTCGCTTATAAAAGTGAAATAAAAGTAGGTGTGTTATTTGAGAATAAGAAAGCAATACTGTTGAAGTTGTATAGGTATGCGATGACTACGAACTTTGAATTCAAAGCAAAAAGTTAACAAAAGATATATGGTATGTGAAGTTGATGACAAGTGCAAATAGAGATTGCAAGCTAACAGAGGAACATTGTCCTAGATGTTTGAAGTGTGAAAATTTGTGCATGAGCACACATGTTCATCAGTACTGAGACAGAATGACAATTGACAAACCAGGATCATCGACATGATAACTTGCCTGAAAATATAATTAAAAACATTCAGATAGGTTATGGAATCAATATGAAGTATAATAAGGCTTCGAGATATAGGGGAAAACCCTTAATATCTTTAAGAGGATTCGTAAAGGAGTCATATCAGAAACTATCATCGTACTTATATATGTTGGAGATGAAAATACTGGCATAGTTATAGACATACAAACTGATGAGCTCGACCGATTTATCTATTTGCCTCAATTAATCATTGTTCATCGTAATTTCTTTACTATGGTGTGTCAATCCAAGGGTTCTGATTCCTCGTTCTTCCAGTATTATATGTTGATTCTAGTTTTTTAAAGTATAAAATAAGAGGGCAGCTTTTAGTTATGATAGTATTGGATACTAATGAGCATCTATATCCTGTGGCATTTGGTGTTGTTAATTCTAAAAATAACAACTTTTGGACTTATATTTAATACTAAAACTAAGATAAGCAATTAGATTGATTGAGAATCTTATGCTTGTATCAAATCATCACCCAAGTATTGCAAATTTATTATCTACTATTTTCCTTGAAACATATCATGGAGCATGCACATACCACATCAAAATGAACATTATGACAATGTTCAAAACTGATAAATGTTATGCTGAGTTCGACTTGACATCAATGGTAGAGTTTCATCATTATTTTGAAAAGGTCAAGGTAAAGGACATTGTATCGCTACTTATTTGGAAGAAATTGGCGTGAAGAGATGGAGTCGGGCTTTTTTTTCAAGTATAAGATACAATCAAATGACTAGCAATTATGCTGAGAGTGTCAATAGTCAGAACAAAAAACCTAGAAAGTACCATATCGCAATCTTGGCTGGCTATTTATGGTATACACTACATGATTGGTTTCAAGAAAAAAGAAAAAAAGTGGCCAAGAACTTGGAAATATTATCTATATGTTATGAAAAGGTGATTCGTGCTGATTTTGAGAAAGGTATGTACTATAATATTCAATTAGTTAATTCATTTGAGTTTTTAGTGCAAGATGGTAGAAAGAATGGTGAAGTTAACTTAATTGGCAAAAACTATAGTTGTAAGGTGTTTGACCTCTTCAGGATTCCATGCTCACATGCATTGGTTGCTTGTCGAAGCCAGCATGTGGACCCATATAACTTATGCTTAAGGTTAGAACTTTATACATTTAATCTAGGAATATTTGTAGATATTAATAACCATGGAACTTTTTTTTATCTTCAAGTTTTATACAAGTAAAACGTGGGTGAACTCATACGCAGAGACAATATATCCAATTGGTAACGAAGGGCATCCTAAGATGAGACAATATATTCAGATGACATCAAACTATAAAAGTGCATAAAACCACTTGTGAAGGTGAAAAAAAAAGGATGCACTACGAGAAAATGGAGGGCATTCCAAAGTGAGATTAAAAATATACCAAAATGTTGCAGTTCATATGGCAGATATGTGGATAATAGGTTAACGTACTAAACCGTGATGCCTGCACCATCAACTATAAGAGCATTACTGGCATCATCTTTTGATAATCTCAATCTTCTATCGATTTTGGCTCAAACTTGTCATTTGTTTCATATATTTGGACTTTATCTCATTAATGTATTTGGATTTTGTTTCATCATTATTCATCAACATATGCTTTGGTTCCTTTGGTTCATCACAATTTATCACAGTGGTTCATTACAATTCGTCAGAATTCTTCATAATTCTTACAATTCATCACAATTCGTTAACTAGTAACTAATTCAAAAAAATATTAAAAAATGTTTTGACATTCAAAATAATAAAAGTGCATGTTTACAGAATATATTACACGACATATTTACATAAAAAAAAGGAAGAAGAAAAAGTCTATGGTTCTATAAGATGATGGAAGAAGCAAGCCCATCACGTTCTCCTTCAAAAGTCCCATGTTTCCGTGACTCAGTTCCTTGAGGTCCAACTTGGCTATCAGGTACTATAAATATATTATCACATACATGTCACAGTCGCCCGATCTCTGTGTTTTGGGAATTATGCTGTGTGGGACTCTGTTGAACTTAAAAGGCTTGACTTCCAACAATTGTGTATATCTCACCTTATCTTCGTCCACTATTGTTTTATTGAGCATACATGGAACAATTTCACAAACTAGTTTCATCCACTTAACCAACCTACTAAGATGAACAAATTATTGATCACGGTCATAGACATCAATTGTCCATGTATTTAAGTGGATGATATACAAGTTCCAATGGAAATTCACAAGGTTTATAGCGTAGTAGATGTCATCATCTTTATCCCACTCACTCATATACCTTTCCTCAAACTCCCAGTAGTAGCCAAGAAATCTCTCATCAAATATAAAGGCAAACTCATCTTCTTTAAATTCTCTATACTGAAGTTCAAATATCGCAATCATTTAATAATCAGCTGCTGTGAATCTTGACCCATATATATTTGGGTATTTTGCAACTTTCTCTCGATATGGAAGGTCACATCTATATGCTACACAATAAAAAAAACTCCAGTAAAAAAAGAACTGTGACGAATTGTGTTGAACTATGAAGAACTATGATGATTTGTTATGAATTATGACAAACAATTATGAACTATAATGAATTATGACGAACTATGACAAATAATGATGAACGGATATGAACTATGATGAACTATGACAACCAGTGATGAATTATGCCAAACTATAACGAACAAGTGGAAATCGAATAATGACAAAATGTGAGGAATGTTGATATAAGAGGAAAATTTAAGTTATACAAATAAAAGGAGACTTATCTTATCTCTGAGCCACACTTTCTTGGTAATCAGACGTTTAAAAAATTTAATTGTACCATAACTAATTGTAACATTTATTTTCCTTGGATTATCTTGGCCATTTTTTGGCAATTTCATATATGCAAACATTTTTTTAAACAAATCAATGTGATACTTCTCACGGGGATTGACCATTATTGGATCAACCACTTTGAAAGTCTTGGCTGAAGGGTTTGTATACTTCTCATTCGTTTTAGGCTTCCTCGTCATCTTTGCTTTTTTGAACTTCACTATCTCCACGTTACTAGGAGAAAGATCTATAAAGAAGTCACAACTCTTTTTTGGTGTATATAGAACCAAAGGAATGGGAGATGGCCAAAAAACATATTCTTCATCATCCTACAATTTCAACAATTGTCTTTTTCTCTTGTAGGTTTTGTTTTTAGAGATTGATTTCCCCCCTTTTCTCCCCATTTCTTTGTTTCTTTCTCATTAATCTCAGCATTCTTCTTCTCCTCTTTGTCAATTTCATCATTTTTCTTCTCCTTTTCCTCTACAACCTTCTACAATTCTTATATTTCTTTTGCTATCTCTCTCTCTCTCTCTCTCTCTCTCTGTCTTTTGAGGATTGAGCATCCATCCTACCCTTTGTCCAATCACTATCATCACTACCATTCCTCTCATTATTCTTGGATAACTTATTCAATTTTTTAATACTGCAGACTGAAAATCAGGCATCCTTGTCATCATTTCCCTTTGGTTATCACCAATCGTTTTTATTACTTGTTGATGGTTTGCCTTTATTTGTACTTTCATTATTTGTATACCAGCTTTCATTTAAAAAATATCCTTCTATACTCGAGCTAGTTGACTACCAAAGGCAAGGGCAGAGGTATGGGTAGGGCCAACGGTAGGGGTAGGAGTAGGGTCAATGGTAGGGGTTGGCTTGGAAGAAGGCATAAGGGTTGCATTGGATTTTTCCTCCTCATCATCTTCTTCGTTAATAATCCCCTTCTCATCTAGAACATTCCTTACTACATCATCCAAATTGATAGAATCACGGAGTTTTTTCTCCCTTTCAATTGCCTTCATTTCAGGAAATACACGGATTTATAAAAAATTTAAGGAAAAAAATAAAAGGGCTTAAATAACAATATATTGTTAAACTGTGATGAACTGTGAAAAATTGCGATGAACAGTAGAGAACTAAGAGAAATTGTGACGAACTAAAGAAACCAATATAGTATATGTTATTCCTAGATAATCAAAGTAAATTAAATTTGCTGTAAAGTTCCGTGGAATGTGTAGTATGGTAAGTATGTAGTATATGTTATAGTTTGACTATTTGGCAGTGTAGTAAATTGCATGCTACTTACTTACTTGAGTGGACAAATGAGACGTATGAATTCTTGTTTGGCGTGTGTGGATTCAAGACGCATGTAGTTGTGTCTAGTCTATGTTGCGTTGCGAGGCAGTGTATATTCATAGTAAAGTAGTATGCGTTGCTTGGCGAGATGTGATGTTTGTGGGATTCATTGGCGATGTATTATACACTACCGAAAAATAGGTAATTAGCGACGGCATATTCCATTGCAATTTCCGTCGCTGATGGATATTTGCGACGGCTTTTGCCACGGACGTATATCCGTCCCAATAGAGCCCGTAACTAAATATTAGCGACGGACTTTCTGACGAAGAACAATTTGCGATGGTAAATCCTTTATAAACTTCACAAAGAATTTTTTTTTATTAGTTTGAATTAAAAATAATTTCAATATCCGTTTCCATATCCATCGCAAAACAAAATAATAAAATATCTATAAACATTAATTAAAACAAGTTCAATATGTAATATGAAAAGTAGAATTTTTGGTAAAAATGTGAGATTGAAAATGATTTCAATATATAGACTTGAAAATGTAATTTTCAAAGAGAAGTATAAAAAGTGTTGGTGAAGTAAAGTGTGATTAAAAGTGTAGCTTTTATAATGTGGGCGAATTTGTGAAGTAAAATGTATTATTTTATGATGAGTTGCATATGCGGGAAGTTGAGGTCTTTTTCTTTCTTTTCGGGACAAAAGTATTAATTTTTATGTGAAAAATATGGGAAAATAAAGAGGAGGCTCAACGCCTTACCGTGAAAGTCAGAAAATCTACGCAGGGAATAACAAATTGCGTTACCGCTAGTGGCAGGTCAATGCAAGGGTTTACGAAGTATCCCTTTTCTTTTAAAAGTAAGAGATACTTCTCCCATCTTTCTTTAGTGTCATTGTGGTGTGTGTTGGTGTTATGTGGGTATGGAGTCATGTGTGTACATTGTATTGTATCAACATTGCATTGCATTTTGTTGCTGCCAAATTAGTTTTACACGATTGATGCATCATGTAGCATCTAGTTTATTGTGTTATTTTGTATTCTAGTCGTATGTTCTTTTTGCATATCTTTTCTTATATAATATATTGCAGGTGTTGAGGCAAGTGTAAACCGTACTTGAGAGGTGTTCGGAAGTGCTACATTATAGATATGTATGTGAAGATTTCTTTTATGTATTTTGTTAGCCGCATTCCATGTTGACGTATCTTATTCAAGGCCTTAGCGTTGTTATAGTAACAATTGTTCTTTGTTTTGCATATTACCACTTGTTCTAGCCTTAAGTGGCATTATGCATTGGGGCTATAATAGAACGTAATATGTTATACATATTGACGAGCTTTTCATTTTTATGTTTATTGATGAGCTTTTTGTTTTTCTGTTGAACGTAAAAATGGAGTTTATGTTTATTATTAGTGTTGGTTTATATACATTGACAGGCAATATATATATTTACTTTGTGAGCACTCAGATAAATGAATGCTATAGTTGAATGCATTGAAAGTGGTAATAAAATATGGTATTTTCCATTTCTTTTCTTTTTTTTCAAAATATATATATATATTTTCCTTTTCTTTAAAAAAGAAAAACACTCATGATCCCTGGGTCTTCGGGAGTCAAGGCGTGACAGGTTTGTATAAGTGCTTAATCGGGATACGTAAACTTCTTTGTCTTGTGGGTCGGGTAGAATATATGGTAGGGTCAAGAGCCTAGATTTGGTGTATGTTTGTTTATATGTAGTAGTATTACATGTATAGTGTATGGTAGTGGGATGTATAAAGGTGTTGTATGGGTTGCGTGCTGTAGTTATGTGGAAGTGTTGAATGAAAGGCATTTGTGACGTAAACTCATTTCCTTTTTTGTTGTTGTGTTTGTGTTATGAAGTCTATGATGATGTGATAGGATAGTGTCTTGGTGGTGTGATGTATTAGTATTTAGGTGGCAACGCATGAATTATTGTAGATTTGTCAATGAGGTGATATTTTATTTGATGTAGTAATTACATGAAGTATGAGAAGTTGTTTGTTTATTTCAAGCAGGTGGAGTTGTTTTTGTATTGGTACTGTAAATGTTTAGTGTAGTCGACATCGTGGAGTTGTTACACTTTTTCACACAGTTGGTGCACCTTTTTACATTGGAGTTGTAGGGTATCCCGTGTTATGCCTTTTATGGCGCGCGCGCGCACACACAAACACACATATAGTATTTATATTTATGGAAGTGTTTTTTATTGACATTCTTGTGGTGCAATGTGATGTTTTGATTGAAGAGGGTGTATATATGTTTGATTAGAAATTTGATGTATATATTCATTGGTGAAGTATTCTAGCGAGAGATGTAAGATAAGTCAGAAGCAAAACATTATTTCCAGTTTAGTTGATTGTAGTAGTATATATGTGTTTACGGTACCCTCTATGTTATTCTATTTTATGAGTTGTATGAGTAAGTGTATTTGGATTGCAGTAGTCGAGGTGAAAGATGAGGAGATTATGATAAGTGTGGGATTCCTATTGAACATATAGCTAGTTTGATGCACAATTGGTTTTATGTGATGTGATGTGTTGTATTGTGTTGTGTTGTGTTGTGTTGTGTTTGACATGATAGTTGTATGAGCTAGCACTGTACTTTTAAGTTAGACAAGGAAGGATTAATGATGTTTTGTTGGAAAATTATGAGGGATATATTTATGTAAAGTGTTTCGATTAGTGATTTTGTGAAAGTCATGTTTGGGTTTCAGAGTTGTGATATTATTTTCTCTTATGTTAAGTTGCTTTTTGTGGAGATTTACGATGTATGAGTACATGATGAATATTTAAAGTGTAGTGGAAATTACTAACATACGAAGCGTATTTATCCTTACGGCATAGTTATCGGAGAGGTGGGTATAGTCGAGGCGTATGTGTATGTGAATTATGTTTGTGCATACAATGGAGTTATTTTCATTGATGCTCAAGGCATAGTGGTACCGTGTTATGTTGTAGTATATGTATTTGTGGAGATATCATAGTACATGCATTCGTGGAGATGTAAGATTTATGACGATGTTAGTTGTGATTCCTGTATAATAGTTATAAGGCCCCAAAATTTTTCGCCAACACTGTAGCATATTGTAGAAGTACTGTACAACAATTTTATACTTAATGCAGTAGTATAATGATGTAATTTAATCATCTGAGTGCTGTAATCATGTTTTGATCAATAAAGTGTTGGTTTGAGCCTGAATTGCTGTGTTTTGATTCGATTGAGATTTCTGAATGTTCCAAT
>MKEJ01041335.1:0-11590 GCA_001753735.1 Embelia ribes
ATAAAAATAAGTGCAGAAACAAAATGAATACCAAGATATACGTGATTCGGCTCAACAACACTTTTGAATTGGGTCTAATCTATGGAACAAAATATGTACATTTTCTTTTTATATATGAAAAATGATTACAAATTTAATACTTTTTTTTTTTTTCACTTTCTATTTCGTATTAGTGCTCTTGCACTGAAAATAACCTATATATATAGGCAATATCCATCGCCAAAATCACGTGAATCAATTCCCTCAATTCCACGTGAATAACGACAAATGACCAAATTGTTATATTTTTCAATGGAAATCAATAGCACTTAAGACAAGTATTCTAAGATTCCACTCCTGCGATATCCACATCAATAAATCCGCGTCAATTGAATCACTATCAACAAAACTTCAAATGTTGAAATTAAAAAGAAGTTGGATAAAGTCAAATAGAGAATAGTTTATATGCAAGCTATCGAACGCCTAGAAATTTGAAACTTCTTGCTTTAATTTATGTATATATGTATTTTTTTAAATGGCTTATGTGTAATTATTATATGTATTTCATATTATGCTGAAATTGATATTGATATTGTTTAAAGTATTAATTTAAAATTTTAAAAATTAGGGTTATGCATAAATTCGTCCTGTTGGAAATTGTTTATTTTGAAACTTGAAAAAATTTACGCAAATCATATCCTCCCAAATTCCGAAATGTAACTATCTATTTCAAATCCTGTTCACATTATTGGTTGATTAAATGGCCGAAGACAATATTATCTTGGACTATAAACCTCTGGCAAAATTTTCCGTGTGTATTTGTCAACTACTTGAAGGAGAATTTCTATATCTTAGACTAAACTTAGCCAGCCACTTCAAATTATGGATACTAAAATATTTCATAAGGTTCTCTAAATCACTTGAAACAAAACTATAGGGGCTGAAATATAATGTTTGAAACTTTTGAGGCGAGCCGTTAAATTACTCCTCACCATGGGGCCACAACTCAGAAATTTTACAAACCAGCATGCAAAACTTTAAGATTGTACCCCTAATCGGATCATCCCATAGTTTCACCTAGATTTTATTTGGTCCACTTTGTTTCAATTGCAACGAACTAATCCGTAGTATTTGAGAAATTGACAGATCGGTGCCCGAAATATTTTTTAAGAGAAGTGATATATCGTCCCTTCCATAGTTTTTTCTAATTTTCTAACAAACATATGATGATAAAAATATTACGATTTACCTCTAAATAAACCATGCACTAATTTTTTTATATAATTTTCATTGTTTAAATGGACTATAAGAACATAATAAATAACTTAACGACAACTAATTATATATGTACTTGATTGAACTTAAAAAAAATAAAAAGAAATTTCGTATTAGAAAATAGATGGATGCATTATCTTACAAGTTGTTTAAAGTTTGGAACATAATATAAATAAATTCACTGAAAAGCTGACCTCTCAAATCCATACCATTTTTTTTATTAAAATATTGAGATTAAAAGTTACATCCTAGACAGACATTCACATGTCGTTGAGGGTTTATTTGGTGTTTATGAGAAGAACACGACAAAAAAGCTTAAAGTTTTTAATTTTTGACGCTGAAATAATAAAAAAAAGCAGCCTTTTTTCTGAAACAAAAATAAAATAAAAAATGCAAATTTAAAATATGCACGATCACTTATTGAGGAAGTGCGACACAAAAAAGTTGATTTCGTTTTAATTTTTAAGTAAATAAAATGATTTATTTATGTCTAAAAATAATAAATATATTTATCTAAAATTTTTTAATTTATTTAATCCAAAATAACGAATAAATTTAATTTCAAAATTAAGCCATTATATACAATTTAAGTTTTAAACAAATAAATTAAAATTAAAAGCTCAACCAAACAAGTCCCAAATCTTAGATTAGGGGACGGTTAGTATAATTAACCTGAAATTTTCTCCCTGTCATCCCCATTAATAAACAATTGATTGATTGAATCTCTCTCTCTCTCTCTCTCTCTCTATCTCTCTCTCCGCAAATGCTCCTGAAGTCCTTCAATTCCACCGCCGTGGCACTAATGATGGGATTCGCTCTTCTTCTACTCTTCTTCTCCGGCTTCCTCGATTTCCCCTTTTCATCCTCACTTCCAAACCCGCAAAACCCTAATTTACCCAATCAAATTTCATACAAATCCACCATAAATCATATACCAGACCCATTCAAGGACCTGTTTAGCGCCTTCCAAAAGTGGGATTCTCAAGTGGGCTGTGCTCAGTTCAGGGAAAAACACAAAGGGTTCATGAAAAATCACTCCTTTTCGTCTCTGCAACGGACGGTATCCGATTGCAGAGGGCTCAGGTTGAGCCACGTCAGTGTGCTGGTGAAAGGTTGGACTTGGATCCCTGATAATTTGGATAATCTGTATTCTTGTGAGTGTGGGTTGACTTGTTTGTGGACTAAGTCATCTGTTCTTGCTGATCAGCCTGATGCTTTGTTGTTTGAGACCACTACACCTCCACTTCAGGTGACTTGAGATTATTTTTTTTAGTTTTTTTTTTTTTGGTTAATCGGGAATGCTAAGATTAGGGATTATATATATATTTGTTACGGAGTAATGCAGAACTAATTGAATAATTTTTAACAAATTTTATGGAAAGACTAGCGTGGACAATTTTTGAAATAGTGATTTGTAGTAACAGAAATGGCTTTCCAGAAAGTGAGATTGAGAAATTAATTGACAAAAACTGTTGTGAATGCTCTGAAATTGTAGTTAAGTTGATGTCTTTTTTAGTGGTTTGCTTGTTTAATTAGGATTGGTTTTTGCATTTCAGAGATGTGTTGGTGGTAGAATTTAGAAATACGAAAATGAATGTGGCACATTATAGTGTTGAGAATGCTTGTGAAGTTGATGGTGAGCGCTTGTATAAATGATATAATGCTAATCCTTGCCCCACTGGTCCAGGAATTGTTCTTTAATCTCTTTATAACTTTAGTAGATAGGATATCTCATTCAAACACATCTTCTCTTTGTTTCCCTGACATACAGATTTTGAGCCCAAGCATATGCAATGGACCATATGCAGTCGTGTATCTCACTGGAGACCTAGGAAACAAAGAGAAGATGTATACTTAGGAGATATCTAGAAGGAAAAAGATCTAAGAGTGGAGTGGTTATTATAGTCTTGGATAATGGGTGCAATGCCATAGGTAATCAGTAAGCTGCATTACTAGTGTTAATACTCTGGCATGGGGAGTTGGTTTTCGGAGCTGGCGAAGACGAAGAGGGGAGATTGAAAAGAGGGAGAGATAAAATGAAAAGACTCAGGGAGATTGAAGCATACATTTTATTTATCCTCTGCTTAGTATGACCCATATAAAGTGGACAACTTTCTATAGATTCTATTTGCATCCATTGAAAGGAAGCATGTGGTTAATATCACAAATACATGTGAAAGGACTCACCAGAACATGAATTGAGACAGGATCGGATGTGTAAGAGTGGAATTTGTTAGAATTTCCTTGATCAAGCGCATTTAGTATTTGGTGGGATTCTCTGCTTTATTGTAACTCTTTTTGGACTCTTGGTTCATTGCCCTTGTGGGTTATATACCTTTGATGAAGACAACATAAAGTCATCTAATTGTTATACTGTATTTATTGCGTGATTAATAGCATTCAACAATTATCTTTAGCAGCTTTTATAGTAGTGCTATTAAAGCATAAATATGTGAACTTCATATTTGTAGGTCCAATAAGATTCCAAGTATCATAAGTTATAAGCTGGAAGGAGAATTTTGTATATTATGTTTGTTGGAACTTTTTGTGGGAATTGTGTGGGTGGTTTCTAGTTTTTTTTTCCCGGGTATTAACTTGAATGATCTAGTTTATTAAATTACGTCATGATTGACTTTCTTAATGCATTTAGGTGATGAATTAGGTTTGGCAAACGGCATTTAGTGATATTTAGTGGAGCCCTTTTACCTTCCCTGTTCCAGTGAAATCGCCTTCTTTCTATGGACTCACTAATCATTGTATTTAGCCAATTAAGCAATTTTTCTCTGATTGGGAGGTGGAAAATTTTGCGGTTTGTTAGTATTAAGTTACTAATATTGCTGTGAAGATAATAACTTATTTGTTGGTCTTCATATGCATTTTTGTTAAAATAAAGGTTGTTAAAACCCAATCAATATTAACTTTACTAATCTTTTATGATCCTCTCTGATGACCTTGCACGTAACAATACCACTTTAATTGAGTGTTGTGATGTTTTATCTCCAGCTAATTACTTTCAATATCTCCCAAATTTGCCTTTTGCAATCTTATGTTCTCTAGTTATTACATACAACCAGTAGCACTTTATTGATGTGATGCTCTTAGCCATTACACTTGGTGCAATAAATCGAAAAATCTCACCATTATTCTGCTAAGTTCTCTTTTTCTACTTCAACCTTGTAGGCAATCAACTTTGCTTATAAGTATTCCCCCATTTAATCCAAGATGACCCTCCGCCTGCTTTTATGGGAGAACTTATTTATAAAGCTGTACGGTATTTTGCATACCCTGACCATTCAATCCTATCCACACCATTATTCATGTATGGTTTTGACTAGATGTATTATCCTATAAATTCAGTTTGGTTTCTACTTATCTTGAATCCTAGTGATTCTAAAGGTTCTCTCAGAAGTTATAACATTGCATTAACACATATTATTTTTCGGTCATCTTAAACTAAGCCCCTATATTATACCTCCATACGTCATTACCTACCCAAAAAATGGCCACTGTGAAAGGATAGTGTGGCCCCCGAACTCCCAAAAGGAATCTAGGAAAAGTAAAGAAAAAGGAAGTAAATTAAGGCTTTGTCTAGTAAGTTCTAATTTCGTTAGATTATTAGACAATGACTAATTACAAAAGTACTTAATCTCTTATTTTAGGGGAATTTCGTGGCTTAAGTCTTCCATATTATGGTAGTACTAACAATAGATTTCTCTTACATCTCTAATTCTTGCAGCAGTGAAAACCTAATATTCTTATGCTGCAACCTTTTTCTTTTTGGAGGATAAGTTAGTTTTGCAGCGCTACTTCATATACTGTGCAATGATTTGCAGAATATAGGCACTTTGAGTAACGAGTGTTTATTAACAGTCATTTTGGTATTCGCATAAAATATTCAGCCTTGATAATTTGATTGATTTTTTTAGCTAGTCCATGAAATATGAAATCTAATCTCTTTGTGATTTTCGACTTATATCAAATTTAGATGTCTATTGATCCTGATTTGTGCTTTGCTTTCATTATAAGATTTGCTCCTGAGTTCGGTATGTTCAGGTTGCATATCGACTTTCTGCCTTTCCTTGCTAGAAAAATATACTATAAGTCCTTCCCTTTCGCGAAAAAGGTAAAATAAAGTTGTATTACCTATTCAGGTTCTTATGCTAATGCTGGTGTTTCTTTTTTTGCTAGAGACGCAGAGGACAACCTCTTCGTGTATATATGGATCTTGAGGCTGGTCGAAAAAGATCTGGTTCTGAGGACATTTTTGTTAGTTATCATGCCAAGGATGACGTTCAGTCTACTTATGCCGGTGCCCTTTTTCATAACAACCGGAATTATCATTTGTCATCTTACAAGAACAATGTAAGCAATCTTTGCTCTTTCTATTGCTTAGTATGGAACTCTCATATATCATCCCTTTTCTTTTTCTGTTCGGGTATATTTTGAATTATTAATAATAGATGGGTAATCACACTGAAGTGAATTCAACTTACATGCATTTTGTTTAGCCCCTTAAACTTAGTGCATTGGATTTTCAAATTATTTCTTAAAACTTCGCCCTTCGTGTTACTCTCTATGCTTTTCCCATATTCACTTTCTAACTTAATCTTGTGAATGTAATTGTTTTGTCATACTTTTATGTGATGTTTGCTGTTGACACCATTATCTATTGCTTCAAAGTGAATCGCTGAGATAATTGTTTGGGGAATAAATTCCAACTTACTGTGGTATAAAGTAATTTGCGCTTAAACAATCTCCATTTGGTAATTAACTTTGAGAAATGTTATCAGGATACACTAGTGTATTGGTCCTCATCACGTTGCCTTTCTCAAAGAAACCAACTTGCCAAAAGTCTTCTTAAGTTTTTACCTCACCACTCATTCGGCAAGTGCTTGAACAACGTTGGAGGCCTCGACATGGCGCTCAATCTCTACCCAGAATGCGCAAAAGACAGTGACACCCCGAAATGGTGGGACCATTTACATTGTGCCATGTCGCACTATAAGTTTGTCCTTGCAATTGAAAACACAGTGACCGAGAGCTATGTGACGGAAAAGCTATTTTATGCACTGGACTCGGGGGCGGTCCCCATCTATTTCGGTGCTCCTAATGTCTGGGATTTTGTTCCTCCGAGTTCAATAATAGACGGGACTAAATTTTCTTCCATGGAAGAATTATCTTCGTACGTAAAAGCCCTTGCTAATGACGCTGTGGCTTATGCTGAATATCATGCTTGGAGGAGATGTGGCGTAATGGGCAATTACGGAAATGCACGTGCGGCAAGTTTAGACACGTTGCCTTGCCGATTGTGTGAAGAAGTGAGTAGAAGAGGAGGGCGAGATGCTAGAGCCTTGTGAAGGGAGAACACTAGTCTTATGATAGTACCACAGCTTCAATTCTACTTATCTTGATTTGCAACGTCTCTCTCTCCTTTTCCTTCTCTTATTTGGAATCCCAATTCAACAACATTTGGAGATTTATATGGGCGTAAATTTCATGCATTCAATACTTAGAACTCGACAAAGCCTGGCACATTTTTGTATGACATAAGTGGTCTTTGTTTCGAATTGGGAATCAAATTTGTAGAATACTGGTGGAGATGTGATGTGTAGCACGACTTGATAAGATATTTGTAGCTGCGGTTCTATTTCTAATCCTGGATCTGTTCCCACTAATTTTAGCCTTATTTGAGTTATTTGTAGTCATCCTGGTTTTCATTTTCTCTTTTCTACAATTTTGTATTTCATTCTTGTTAATATTGTACCCATATTAAGTTTCACGGAGGAGAAAATTACAGTGAAGAGTTTATACTAGAAGAAAGTGTGAATTTTTCCATCTTTTCGTCCTGTTGAAATTTATGAAGACATCTTGGTCACCGAAAAGAATGAGTGGTATTCATGTGCTTATGATTCCCACTTTTTATACGGTTTCCATATCTTTGAAGACATCATCATATGAGTACTTAAATCAGATTTCTCTTCCACGTTACATTGGCACCGAATGTTTTCTTTCTAAGTTTGGCTCTTACACAAAACTTTCTTCGGTAAACCGAGCTAATGGATTTGGATTTATGGAGCATTTAAAGTTACATCTCTTCCCATTTTGCGTCTCCCCATGGACCTTTAAAAGGAAAAAAAAATAAAAATAAAAAGAAAAAGAAATGCTGATGTCTGAGATAAAATTGCAGATATCAATAGTTATGAGCCCGCACCAATTCTGCTACTAGAGAGAAGTTAAGGTTTGTGAACGAACCAACCAAGACAAGACAAAAGACCAGTTTTTTTTTGCGACTCAAAGGTGGAGAGAAAGGAACTATTTGAAATTTATTTTATCCTCTTTCTATTTCTTAGGAGATTTGAGAATGATTATGGGGATCTCATTACCAAAGTAACGAGATTCTACACGTATATATGCATACACAAAGCATTCCTTCAGAAATGACAAAATATTATAGCCTATTCTTTTGTTCATCACTTTCACTTTCTAATATGGTTTTGGAAAGCCAACACTCTGACCTTTGCTAAATCCAAACCGAGAACCTATAACCATGGCTGAAATTATCACAAGCTCTACAGAGAGCGAAAATAAAAACCCTACAAACCAAACCGAAAATCCACAAACAAAAATACAAAAACTAATATCGGATGTTTCTTCCTTATGCTACATACATTCGACAGACCACCCCTGAACAACGTTTGTAGATGTTCAACTCAATGGATCGATTACCTTACATGGCAACGTGCTGTTCACATGGCTTTGTGTGCAAAGTCTGAATTGGGGTTCATTGATGGAACCCTTGAATCACCCAATGACCAAGATCTCTTAACTTTATGGATGAGAGTTTCCATGCTAGTCCTTACGTGGTTACTCAACACTCAACAGCATTGAAAGTTCAATTGCTTCAAGCCTCAAAGGAATCAATAAACCAAAAGATTTATGGGATGAGTTGGAGGCTCGATACAATGAGGGACATGAGGCGACCATATTCCAAATTCAACGCAACATTAATACTCTTCAACTCGGAGATCTATCTATTACCAGTTACTATAGAAAGCTCGAAGCCTTGTGCGCTCCATATGATACCATCAGTCCGCTTCCACAATGTTCATGCGGGACCATTAAGGCTTGGTGCACACACATTAACAATAAGCAAGTGTATCAACTTTTAATCAGCCTAAATCATTCTTATCAAGCTGTTCACAACCAAATACTTGCTATGTCATCGACACCGTCATTGGGTCGTGTACATAGGCTGATTAATAAAGAGGAGAAACGTGTAATTATTCAAACCAGCTCGGCGACCGATGCAGCAGACAATTCGGCTTTTCTTGCATGACAAAATAACCGGGCTGCAACAAAAAATTAGACTGCCAGCCCTATAATGCATATAAAAAGGGCCAAGGGCAGTTGGCCAATCTAAACAGCAAATGTAGGCTCAAAATAAGACATTGCCCAGATCGCCTACTAGGCTCGTGTGATAAGACCCAGCTGAATGTCACTGCAGGCTCTCCCGTTGGATATACACCCATTGTGGCGAGCTTTTCCACGATAAAGAAGGTTGCTTCAAATTGATAGGCTTTCTACCCTGATTTTTCTCTTGTCCCCATAAGCGAAATCAGATGGAACAGTCACCACATTTTGGACAAGCGGACCACATCATCTGAGCTCTGAGGAGCCAAGCGTCTGATTTTTCCAACTGTCCTGCCAAATATTTTTCTTGTAATACTGCTTATTTTTCAAAATATGACTAGATCATTGACATTGGAGCATCAACTCACATGCATCCATACATTAATTTATTTAAAAATTACAAAACAACCAATAGTAGCTTGTCTATTCATTCTGCTTCTGGTTCGACTCACGCTATCCATCACACTGGAGACATTAAGTTAACTAATACACTTAAACTACATGGTGTATCACATGTACAATCTTTTAAGTTCAATCTCATTTCCGTATAAAAATTAATTCGACATTCTAATTGTTTCCTCAATTTTTTTTTGCTACCTTTTGTCCATTTTAGTACCGCCGGTCGACGACAGTGATTGGAGCTAGTAAGGCTCGGAACGGACTATATTACCTTAATACGCCCACCTTTAACTTAAACAACAACCTATCAATATGGCACCGTAGATGCAAATTGAATAATTTGTCCTCTTGTGATGCATGTCTTATCGCATCCCGGATCCCGTAAAACCCGGGATGCGAGTGTGATCCATTTTTTAAAGAAAAAGAAACGAAAAATAAATTTTTTTAAAGAAAGAAAATAAAATGTGATTCACTTCTACAATGTTATTTTCACTTCTACAACGCTACTTCAACTTCTCATTCTACAGCATAAATTTCATCAAAGTATGTAAAAAAAAATATAAATAGCCTGTATGTAGCTTGTATATCAACTCAAAAGTAAATACTACATTTACAACTCCATTCAAGCTACATGTTTGGACAAATAATCTAACTCGAATAACCTCAAGGGTTACAATAAAGTGTAATACAAAATACAACTTCCAACTACATCTTGCTTTTAAATAAAATTATAGCATATACTTCAACTACGTTACTTCAATGACCAAAGTAAACAACATGATGAGGCTAAACAAAATATAATCTAGCAAGTTCATCTTTAAAAATATGTACAAGGAAGCATCGAGCCATCTCAAGGATACCTCTCGCTAGCTTCCACACTTATAATAATGTTATGATACAAAATGGAAAACGAAGATTGCTTGAGTTAGTTTACTAAATAATACGATACATGTGATGCTATGTAGTGAAATAAGGTGTAAAATACCACGTATAGGAACGAATGCAATGCAAATAATAATGCAATGCGACTCGACCCCGACTTGTACTTCACTACAAGACTTCGACTTCTAAAAGATTGAGATTAACACATAAATTCATTTTCTTCTGAAATAAGGTTCTTTCGTGAACCTATACTATAAATCCCTCTCTTCGTGGAACATTTATAATTTATTTTACTGGTCAGGTTTTTCGACTTTCACGGTAATGCGCTGAGCCTTTTCTTTACTTTTTTCTAAAACTTTGTAAATTTCGACACTTGTCCCGAAAATAAATGAAAAATGACTCAATACTTTGATAAATGAAATGTAAACTTCCTCAAATATAATAGTATTCAAATTTCAAAATTTAACAATCAAATTACATAAAACTTCGTTCTTCACTTCGATAATAAAGTTGAGTATAAGCTCCTTCATATAAAATTCAAGTTTTTCTCTTCACATTTCTTTGAAAAATTCACTTTCAAAAGTTCAAATCCTTTAAGAAAATCAATTCCAACTTCTCGTTTATCAAAAATGACATTTTGATTCAAAACATGTATAATGCCACTTAAATGAATAAAATGCCAATACATATGATAATGTCATTCAATATAATTCTAATTATGCTTCATTCTTCCTAAAAACGAATTCAAACAACTAACAATTCATCTCTAATTCATTCTATAAAATATATTTCAACTTCATAAAATTTACACATAAGGAACACACATAGACTTACGCATATATTACTATTTCGTAGCCTATTCGTACCTATTAATAGGTTAGAATACTTCCAAGAGCTAATTTTCAAAAAGCACCAAATGTCCTTCTTCTTTACTTCTAGTTTTGATCTTGTTATTGAATCCGAATCAACTCGAACCTATATATAAAAAAAATCCCCTTGGGATAAGAAACAAGAATAACTAATTTATTTCGGCAAACAACAAAACCAGAAATAAATGAAAAATTGAATGAACGAGACGGAGAACGAAATTTACTTCAAAACGATCTCAATATTCTAAGGATCACAAATCTCCACTTCAATCTCGCAAATATCCACTGAGTCTGGACAATATTAAAGCTTAAAAAATGGATGAAAATGACACAACAACCCCTCTCTCTGTGTCCAAAAAAGTAAATGGAAATGAGCTCTAATGTGATATAAAATCACTAAAGTACACTTCAAATCTGTTCGATACAGTTGACTTATTCGTTAAATCAATCGATTGATACACTAATAGTTGGCACATACATACTATCAGTCGGCATATTCATTCAAATAGAAAACCGAATCTACTAGAATTTAATATACGCCAATCAGTCGATATATACTTATCAACAGTTGACGTATATTAAATTAGTCGACACATTAGTCTTAACAGTCGGTTGTTTCATCCAACCTAAGAAACAAAACTCTCTAGAATTTTCTGTGCCCCAAATAAGTCAACATATTCTTCAAATAAGTCGATTGATACCCTATCTTTCACGCCCCGAAATCCAAGATCCCAGGGCAAAGCCCCAGAACTCCAAATCCTGGAAACGTGAACATA
>MKEJ01041336.1:0-10566 GCA_001753735.1 Embelia ribes
GTATTCAACAACATTTGCTTCTGGAAATGGTGTTGTGCCAGTTGGACGAGATTGATGATTTCTCAACAAAAGTTCATTATTTTCTTATGCCACAAGAAGACGTGCAATAAGCTCAGAATACCTTGTAAATCTCAACTCTCGATACTGCTGTTGTAGGAGTATATTCGAGACATGGAAAATTGAGAAGGTCTTTTCAAACATGTCGGTATCAATGACAGTTTCTCCATACAATTTTAATATGGAAACTATTTTGAACATTTCTGAGTTATATTATTTTACAGATTTGAAATCCCAGAGCCTCAATTGCATCCAGTCAAATCGAGCTTTTGGAAGTAACACGAGCCTATTATGCTTATATCACTCTTGCAAACCCCTCCAAAGCTCAAGTGGATCAGTAACAATTAGATATTACACTTTCAAATACTCATGGAGGTGGTGGTGAAGGAAAATCATAGCTCGAGCCTTGTCCTACTGGGATGACATGCATCTTTCAATAGTAGTATTGCCAATATTTTCAACAACTAAATGAATTTGAGCATCAAGGACCCATGACAAATAGTTATCACCAGAAACACTAAGTGTAGTTAATGAAACCCTTTGAATGTTGGTAATTTCTATCATAAAATATTATATATATATATATATATTATGTACAAAATGAAATAGAAAAGCAACTAATAAAAGTGTTATGACAATAAATATAATTCTTTGGTAATTACTACCAATCTTCATGATTAGCGCATTTAATTAAACTAATTCTTCTAAAATTATCTCTTACTCAATCTTCAAAATTGATCTCCTGAAATTATTTAATTATCTTCGGGATTGATTTTAGATTTATCATAATATTAATTTTTTAAGAATTTATTAAATACCAATCTTTTGGATTGATCAATTAAGTATACTATTTCTTCAGTAATTAATGGAATCAATCTTCAAGATTAGTGATGAAATTTTAGAAGTATTATTTGAATATGATTAGAAGTAAATATAAATCTATACAATACAAATAGTGTAGTAAGAATTACACAAATTTAAGGGGTAAACATATAGTTTTGAACAAATTTTAGGTGACAATGAAAAGTTTGCAAAATTACGAAGGACTACTAAGGTAATTTACAAATGAAAATGACATTTGGCAAAAAAGTTTTTGTCAACTGTATATATGTGTAAAATTAAATTGTACAAAGTATTGTCAAATATTTATGTAAAAATATGGTTAGACTCAGCATAATATATACTTAATAATAAATTTTCATATTAGAGCATTGTACTGAAAATGTGTTATATTGATACTCATAAGAATTAACCATAAAAATAAGTGTAGAAACAAAATGAACACCAAAATATACGTGGTTCAACTCACCAACACTTCTGGGTCGGGCTTAATCCACAAAATAAAATATTTGTACATTTTCTATTGTATGAAAGATGATTACAATTAGTACAATAACCTTTCTTTTTCTCTTATTTTTTCTTGTTAGTTCTGTTATCTATATCGTTCAATTGAAGCCATATTTATAGTGGTCAAACCATATTATATATGTCATAATAACACATACATCACGATATTTTCATCATTAATTGTGTCATTTATGATTATTAAAGAGAAAAAAGTTAAGCTTAACCTTAAAGGTCATCTTTGACACCGCGAGTTTAAAAGTGGCTTCTCTTGTTCCGTGAGTTTGGAGTTGTATCATCAAAATATTGATCCTTAAGTAAGGATCATATTTCATCAGACAATGAAGGAAAAGGTTGGAAATTAGTTGCAGGATAGCAATGGAGGAGATAGGCAATGGGGAGTAAAAGCGATGTAGACGAGGTAGGAAGACAGCCGCAATAATTATGAATACTTGTTATATTTTTTTGAGCAACTAGCATGTGAAACCCATGTTATGTCGGTATATATAAATTAAACTCCAAACAAATCAGCTTTAGGTATATGAAACCTTTTTTGGTTGATCTCGAAATAAAATAAAGAAGAGCTTACAAAATAATTATCGCCGCAACTTCTGAACATGTGTGAAAATCCTGATAAAAATCTTTACCGAAAGATATAATAAACTTTTATGTCTTTGTTGGCTATTTTTCTTTGTCACATAGAACTTAAACTAAATTCAATTTATTCCTACTTGCTTATAGGGTGTGCTTGTATAATCCAACAAGTATTTAATGGCAGAATATGAGTTGTACAATTCTAAACAGATAAGGACTCCATCTTATTTCCAAAATAGACCTTAGTTATTTAAATCACAATTAGTGCTATTAAATGATTGTAACTAAACTTTCTCCAATCTCCGTAGATATATTTTAAAATTTGAGGCTGCTTGTTATTAATGTCTGTAATCTCCCGACTTTAGGATGACTAATACCCACAAATTAAATTAAATCAATAAAATTAATTTTAATTAGCTAATTAAAATTTCTTATGATTTATCATAGAACACATATGACATATGGGATTACTAAACCTACTTGTAATGTTCGATAGAATAAAAATTTATAACATTCCTTTATGGGATATCATCAATTTCTATAATGGGGCATAGACTCCGACAATTGTTAGCAAACATCATACAAATAATGTTATCATCTAACTCACCAAGTTTATTGATTCATAAATAATCATAATCGTTTGTACATAAAAGTAATACTTCATATGTATCTAAATAAAAATACTAGGATTAAGAGTATAGACACTCTCTATAACCATGATGTTTTACATAGTCAGTACTATCAATATAATCAAAGTGTACTAGTAGAAAAGGTTGAAATTACGCAGTTCTTACGGAATAAACCTATTAAAAACATGTAATAAAATTTTATCTAGAGTGTTGTTAGCCCAAATAGCAAACCAAGAGGGGGAGAGGGGGATGAATTGCTTTTCTAATAAAAAATACTTTAATAAAAATAATTCCCCTCGAATTTTTCTTTCAAAAACTTATGCAATATTATGTAGCAATAATAAAATGCGGAAATTAAAGAGTAAGCAAAAGAAGAACACGATACACTATTTTTATACTGGTTCGGCCAAAGATCGATGTGATTTCCTACATCTAGTCTTCAAGGCTCTTCTTGGATTCCCTTAAACTTTTAAAACTCTAAATTACATGATGGCTAGTCTTCACAGGTATTAACTGAACCTTTACACATAATATCTTGCGGGTACTATTCAATCTTTCCAACTAGAGTTATGGGCTCTACCCACACTGTTCACCAAGTAGATTTGTGAGCTTTATTCATACCGTGACCAAGTAGATTTACGGGCTCTACTCAAACTGTAACAAGAAGGCTAACGGGTGCTACTAAATTTGGTTATACCTTTAGGAGTTTATAAAGTATCCTTTTACATGATTGGTAGAAACTTAACAAGATTGAGGTTGAATATAAAAATAAAAAACTCTCCCCCAATCTTACAAATCATGCACACAAAATATTACAAATAATTCTCTCAAAGGATTATTTTGACTCTCACTTCAAAAGTCTTGAATATGGAGGTTGAATGATCAAATCTTTGAATGATGATGATGATGATTTGGAAGTGTATATTTACTTTCTTAATGAATATGGATGCATGTAGATGTATTTGGATGTGTTTTTGACAGCCAATAAACCCTTCTTTATATAAAGGTGGAGCCTTGAAATTTGTTGATCATATGACCGTAATGATTTGATTTGTTTCAATCTTTGTTCTTATTTTAAATCTTTGTACATGTCAAACCGATGTACCTCTGACTAGCCGGACCTAAGGGTGTCCTCGGCTATACTACAAGGGTCTTTCAGTCGGACCTAATTCAGATTTCTTGCATACCTCCGGTTGGACGGACCTAAGGGCTATTCCAACAATACTACAGGGTGTCCCCAACCAGACCTATGCCTCAACCAAATTTTTGGTACATTTTTTTGTTCAATCTTCTCCTGCTCGGTACATTGCTTTCCTGAGCCAGTTCTATTAATTTCAAATATTTTTTGAACTCTTTTTTGCTATCCCTTTGTCTTTACAGGCACGTTTTGATTGTTAATCTTTATTGGCATTTTTATCTTCATTTCTAAACTTTGAATCTTTGATTCTCAATAGTTCATTTGTTTTCATATCACTTCATTTTGTATTGGCTTCTCCTTAGCGTGTAAATTTATACTCCAATAAGTGCACTAGGGAGTGGTATAATTTTATCTCAGTAAGTACTAAGTATTAAACAAAAAGACTCTTACTGATCCCATAAATACTTCAAATCAATCTTATACGCAATTCAATTTTACTATTCCTATTAACAGCACACAATTTGCTAAGTTAACTTATTCTTAGAATTCATTAGGTTTTTTTATTTGATTTGAGTAAATTAAATTAAACTAAACTAAAGACAACGCAAAAATACGAATGAATAATAATAATTAAGATCTTGCATGTATGGGGAATTCAATGACCTAAATTTTTCTCCCTAATTGACCTAATTAATAAGCTCCAAAAGATTATTAATCTGGAAAATCATTTATGCGTATCGATCTAGTTTACTTCAACCTAGTATGTCATTGGGTGATTGTCAGATACCATAACTACGACTAGGCGATTTCTAAGGTGCTTGGATAGGTTAAAAATTCTAAATTTTATACTTTAATTTTTAGATTAAGTTTATGAAAATATACTCATTAGTTAGGGTTAGTTCAAATCCGTTAAATCATCTCAATCCCATAGGCAAGAATAAAAATCTAGCCTAGCATATTAATAACAAAACAATAATTGATAAATAGAAATCCATAGCAAAAGATATAAACTAGTAATAATGATGATCAATTATAACTAAAGCAATAATAAACAAGTCAAAACTATCGTCGCACCTCGAATCCCGTAAAAATATAGGGACGGGAGTCTATTCCCTTTTTAAATAAAGAAATGAAAAATATATAATTTTACATAAAGAAAATAAAATGAGATCTACTTCTACTTCGCTTTCTTCTACTTTACATTATACAATATAACATTCATCATTAATCAAAGTATGCAAAATCATAATTAGCGTATATACGACCCATATATGAATTTATAAGTAAACACCTCATTTACAACAGCAATCAAGCTACATGCTTGAACAAAATAATAAAATGTATATATCCCGAGTCTACATAGAGTATATTACACTTTTGTTCTAGCCCAAACAACCTCAAGGGTTACAACAAAGTGTAATACAAAATTCTATTTATTACAACTTCTTCAACTTTAAAATAAAAGTACAACTTAAATTTAAATACATCATTTTTAAGGCCAAAACAAACTAACATGAGTTTGGCCAATACAAAATGTCTACTACAACTTCATCTTAAAAAATATATGCATTCATCGTAAGACATCTCAATGATAACTCTCGCTAGCCTCCGCACCTACAATGATATTAGAATACAAAATGGGAAAAAGAAAATGCACGAGTTAGTCTACTAAATAATACGATACATGTGATGCTATGCAGTATCATAAAGTGTAAATATGCTACATATATGTATGAATGCAATACATTTGACTTCGATTTCTAGACTTCAACTTCAAAATAAAATAATTTGGGACTAGTGTCCAAACTTTTTTTCTCTGAATCAGGTTCTTCGTGAATCCTCCATAAATCATTCTCTTTATGGAACGTTTATGGGAATTTGGCCATGAGGTTCTTTCGTGAACCCTCCATAAATTATTCCCTTCGTGGAATGTTTATGGGAATTTAGTTTCCCATCTTTTACGGTAGGGCGCCGAGCCCTCTCTTTTCTTTTTTCAATTACTTCGCGAAATTTTGACACTTGTCCCGAAAAGAAAATGGAAAATGACTCAACTCTCTATAAATGCAATATGACTTTCTTCCAAAATATAATCATGTTTAAAACTTCAACTTTGACTTCAACTTCAATAAACTTCTTAAAATTTCGAAAACTTCATAAAACTTCACAAATTTTGTTAACTTCGTAAATTAGTGAAGCTTCGCCCTAGCTAATAAAATTGAACCTCGCTCCTTCGCAAACACTTCATTTTCTTCCTTTTTACTTCTTTTTAAAATTCCATTTTCAAAACTTCAATACTTCAAGAAAATCGAATTAAACTTCATATTTGACAAAAATATTGTTTGCTTCAAATCATGTATATGCCACTTCAATGAATTAAATGCCAATACGTATAATCAAATAATTTATTCAACTTCAAATTATACTTCAAACTTCATATGATCAACTTCAAGCTAGTGTCATATATCTCTAATTTACGTCATAAATCATAATTCAAACTTTATATATCTACTTCAAGCAACTAACTCATTCATCTTGACTTTACTTCATACAACTACAATTCAACTCCAATTTAACTTCAAACAACTACCATTCATCTTCAAATAGCTTCATTCAACTTTAATTTAACTTCATAGTTCCAAACCTTAACTTCATAAAATTTACACGTAAGGTACACACATAAACTCATATGTATATTATTATTCTATAAACTATTCATATCTACAACAGTGTCAATTAACTTCTAGGAGCTAATCTTCGAAAAACCCCAATTTCTTCTTCTTTTTCTTCCTCTTCCTCTTTGGATTTGAACTATCAATCACGTTTGAATCACCTCGAATTTATATTCAAAGACAGTCTACTCATCATATATAATAAGAAAATCAACTTTAATCTTTCGTACCAACAAGGCACGGAAACCTAGGTATGGTAATCGAACAATATACAAGTCATGGCTTACCTCAAAATGATATCTATGTCAAGAAGAGCGAGAATCTATCCTTAGATTGAAGATTGGGTCTCGGGAGCTAGATCAACCGAGCTCCTAAACTTCTAGGTTTTCGTGGCTTCCATCTCCCTTATCTCTTATGTGTATTTTGTGTAAAAAGAGTGGGCTTTCTACTGCCTAAAATCTATTTTTAAGTATTATGTTCTGTCTCCAACCATGCTGTTCGAATGGCACGATCTCACCGTCTGAACGGTTCTGTCATTTGAACAGCTCTAAGTACCGTTCAAATGACTTCTCAAGACTGACAAACCTTCAGTTCAAAATTGGAAAACAATGCTCCTTTCATCTCCAAACTTCACCCTTTGACTCAAACTTCATTTCACTCTTACTAGGCACTTGAAATACATATCCTAGAGTCAAAATAAAATACTTCTGCATTCGTGATAATCTCGTAAAGTCACAGTATCTTATTTATACTTTATTAACTATATTAAAACTTCAACTTCATGCTATGTTCTAAATTAACATAGCATCTCTTCTTACTTCAATACTTCTATAATCTCATAATAACTTTATATACTTCATTCAGTAATACTTCTATAACTCGAAACTATTTCATGTACTTCCTGCTTCATTTTCAATACTTAAAGCACTTCTGTCTATAATAATGCAATAATAATATTATATTCTTCTATAATATTATTATAAATGAGAAAAAAAACTTATCCGGAATTTCTGGGATTTTATAGTTTTCCTCTGTATTATTTTTCGTCGTTGATGTAACATTAGATTCAGTTAACAAATGTAGTTATCATTATGGCCCTATGCATGTATGGTACGATCTCACAAAATGACTTTTCAAAGGCATGAAATACTTCTGTGAGCCGTAGTAGGCAATAGGGGTTACTCCTTGATGATGCAGAAATGATACAATAGATGGAAAATTATTGGATTTAATCCATTATACCAAATGTCCAATTTTACCACTCCAAAAATATGTCTTAAAATATGCTTATACGGGGAGTGAAGGTCTTGAGCTCTTCCTTCCTCTTGTTTGTGGCATTTCATCAAGAGAGTTGGTTAACATGTTGAGTGGATGTTGGTTCTTCATTAGGGGATTATCATATAAGCCCCATGGAGGCATAGCAATGGGCTTGTTCGAAAAAATACGGGTTGACATAGGTACCTTCGTTTCTAGTTCTTTTGTGTGTGTCAAGCCGAATATGCGATTGATGTACTCCCCTCGAGGCTTTAGAGACAATATCACGTTTCTATTACCTAGCAAGAGATCCGTTGCTAGGAAAATATCTATACTAGTTGACATGTCTCCTTGTGACATTCAAGCTATAACTATCACTTAGTTGACATTCTTGTCAAGGTTTACACAATACCTTGTGTTGTTCAAGTTTTAGGTGTAAGCTTGGTTGACAATTGTGTCATGGCACAATGTTTTGTGGAATCCGAGCATATAAGTTAGGAGTACAGATAGGTTCGGATAGGTTCTAGATTTAGAAAAGAACCAAACTGATATATATTGGTTTTGAAATTTCAGAAGTAGAATTGGACTATGGACCAAAATAGAATGGAACCAAATATATCATATAAAATAGAATCGGTTCGGTTTCAGTTCTGGAAGAATAAAAAGCCTCACATATAAAATATATCATCAAATGCCTCAAGAAAAAAAAAATGAATGTTATTGATTTCATGATAATTAAGTGTGGAGTAATTTCAAATAATTGAGAATTGGATGAGAGATGGAAGGAAAATCATCTAATTGAACTAATTTTGAGTATATGCAAAATTTACTCCTTTTGTCAATTTTGGAAATATGCATATCGACACAGTTCAAAAAATAAGTATTATGTTATTTGAATATTGAAATTAAAGTTTAAAGCATGCATGAACATGGATAATATGTATTCTTATTTGTCTACTTTCCAAGTCTCAACTTACTGTTATATATGCATCTTTTAATATATGTATATACTAAACTTATATATAGTCGGTTATATAATGGTTCCAGATCGGTTTCAGTTCTAAAATGTTAGAAACAGGGAACCAGATCAGATTTCTCAGTTTTATATCTTTTAGAACTAGAACCTAGCCGAAGCTATTATAGAACCAAACGAGAACCAAACCTATATGCTTAGTTTGGTTCGGCTCGGTTTGATTTTTAATTCCAGACATTTTTTTATACAACCCTAATATAAGTATTGCTTGGTTGACTGTCATATTAGACAAAAATGATGTCTAGAGACATCCAACCTTATCTCATTAATGTCATGCTTTGAATGCTATTTGGGGAGTTCCCTTATTTAGATTTAGCCTCGTGGCTTACATATGAGTGCATGCACATGCTGAGATAGTCCATTGTCACGTGATATTGGTTTGCGCTCTTGAGAATCACACATGTATCACGCTTGGTGCATTCAAGATGACTACTTATTGAATTTGAGGAATGGTAAGACAAAATGGCGCTTCATCGCCTCACGGGTATTTTAATGCACACTTAATGGGCGCCATGACATTCTTTTGTCTTATAATGCATGGAAACTCATAGACTGTGAAATCAAGGTTTTAAATAATAGTGGCCGCTACTGTAACGGTAACAATGTCAGTGTAACGGTTTCAGAGTATAACGGTTGTATTGTAAAGGTTTCGGAAGGCGGAGTTGCAATTTTTTTTTTAATTTCGCTCTACTCAATTAAACTTTAAAATCATGCACTATTTATACCTTAGAATTACATTCTTAATAGTTTCATGTTAAATTTTTTTAATGTTAAATTTTTTTAATAATTTTTTTAATAAAAAAAATGTATTTCTTATTATTTTAATATTTTAAATATGCATTTCTTAATATTTTTGCAGAAATTTAGCTTTAATTTTAGATCATTCACTTTTACTCATTGGATTATTCACTTTTTGGCCTCTTATGAATCATTTTCATATTATTATGATAAATTTTCTGTGTCTAATTCCCCAAATATTATTATTATTATTATTATTATTATTATTATTATTATTTTATTTGATTTTTCTAATGACCGTAACGACCAATATAGTACCATAGAAGCTAATATAGAGGACGTAATGGCTGTTACGATTGCGATTTCATTCTAGCCTCCGTAACGGCTCAAATGGTTTCGTCGACTCCCAAAATCATTACGTAACTGCATTACGTAATGGTAATGATTGATATTTAAAACCTGTGTAAAATGCAATTATGTTATGGATAGTTGCTTGTGCAAACACTAACCAATTTAAAAGATGTCACATATTACATCATTGATCTGCAGAGACCACTTTCATGATGTGGACCCGAAAGATCTTTGATTTTGATGAAACACCTTAATTATTATTGTAATAAGAATTTGCATAATGTTATTTCATGAGGTTAAAAAGCTTTGTTGAGTTTGAAAATTCTAAGTTCAAAGAACATGATCGAAACTCAAAGCATTGGCCAAATTCGATTTCAATGAATTAGTGGGTTTTATGTTCATATTTTGGTCATATCTCTCCACCAGTGAAGAAGAATATTAATAGAAGATTCGTGGAGCTTTTAGAGAAACCCCATATCTACAATTCACATGAAGAAAGAAATAGTCCAAAGATGCATTTGAATCGAGATAAAAGTAGAGACATGCAAGAAGACATCGAGCTTTTCTCATAACATCTGTGGTGGTTTAACCATACCTCTTAAATCAAAAATTGAATTCAACTGGACAATAAATTTCTAGAAAAAAAATAAAATTATATATATATATATATATATATATTAAAAATCTAATTTGAAGTGAAAATGGTCAAAATAGTGTTTGATCGCAAGATGTAACGTCCCAGAACTTCCAGATAAATTT
>MKEJ01041338.1:0-11661 GCA_001753735.1 Embelia ribes
CTAGCGAATTTCGGGGTATAACATTTGCATAGCTAGCGTCTCATGTATACAGGCGCTGTAACGCATTTTCAACTCAAACTAGTGGTCTAATATAATACTCGTCATAAATACATATTGATTAGCGGACTAGTGATTATATAAGAATGTTCTTACGATAATAAAGATGTGAGTGCTATATAAACATATATGTGTAAAATATTAGAACACGAGAACAAGATCTTCAACACATTTGGAAATATATATTTGTATATATCAGGATTGTGTTTTTATATCTGTGTTTATTTAATAAATATAGAAGAGTCTTACCCTTAAATTATTTTTTGTCGGTGCATGTCTTACCATTACATGTTGGACTTGAATTGCTTACAAGTAAAATTTAATACTCTAACAGGATTCTTTGTTGATTTATAAATCTGAAAATGACAACCACAAACATGCAATACTTATAACAATTGTATTAATTATATCGGGATAGAAATGTTATAGTTCACTGTGGTCTAACGCGTAGAAATGTTTGTTTTTTATAATGGTGATGTATGGCCGAAATTGTAAGCTTTCACATTGTTTTATTTGTTATAAAAGGACTATTTGTCAACCATATTTCGCATCCAGAAAGATTTATACAACACACACAGTTATATAGAGAGCCTGTGAGGTTGCCATAACATAAAAAGTTCGATCAAACGCCTAAATTGATGCTTACATCATAACGCAGTGAATAGACGTTGCACCTTGGGAATCCATTATCAGTACAGGTCAGAAGGAATTCGGGTGGCCGTCAAATTATATTTAAAAGGATACGGTAAAACTGCGATCTTGTATGACATTTTAATTAAGTATTTGTATTTTTGTAATTCTATTTGTAACAGCTATGTAAGAATATAAGTTCTATTTTTTTTTTAATTGTTCATTAATAAATTTATATTATTTTTAATTTAGAGTTTTGTTGTTATTCAAAAATTATTTTAACTATAGCAGCATCAACATATGGACCTTAATCATCCACATAAAAGTGACTGATTACAATCTCAAGATGGACGGCTTAAATATACACTAGTGGTGTGATTATAATGCTTAGCATGGTAAGCAAGCATGTTAAGGAATATCATGCCTTGTCATAATTTGGGTTTATACATATCATGCCTATCAAGGCCCTCCAATCTCAGATTTTTTGTTTGATGCGTACATAAAATTAAGTATTGTACGAAGACTATAGAGCACAAAGCTTTTTAAATTTCAATATTTACTGTTAACTTGGATATAATTAGAGTTGCGCTATTAAAAATTCCGAATTCGTTACTGTTAATATTTTATTGGTTGCTCGCACCGGAGGCAAACAATCCTAAAGAATATGCAAGAGGATGTGCATATGAAGTAAAATTATTGGGAAAATGTAATGTTAACATATTTTTTGTGGGTTGGTCCTACCTACATCTGTAAAAACCGCCACTTTTATAGATTTTTTTAAGTGAATTCGATGAGGCCATGAGGGTTACTACGGGGATTTACAAATTGAAACGTGCATAAGCCCTTTAATTGATTGTGCATATGTTATGGCACAAAGAATTTACAAAAAGCAAATGAAGAATCAAGCAAAAAAGGAAGTAAAATGATTAAAGCATAAATGGGAAAAGATATTATTGACAATAATACACTTGTTAATTAATTTTAAGTTAGATAGTTACTTCCCCAAATGAATCTTGTCGAGGTGCGTTTTCTTGTAGGGCTTCTTACTCAGTCTAGATAGGAATGCACTACTTGAGAAATTTTTCGATCGACACAGATAATGTGGATAAACAAGCAAATTGAGACATGCTCATGAGCAGAGACACATTGGGTTGCTCCTTTATTCGGGATAAGAATTAATAATTAATTTTAGTACAGTTATATATGCAAATATAATAAAAATATATATATAAAAATATGACTGAAATATTATTATAAAATTTTCTTAGTGTCCCATGGGCCACCCTATTCTCTATAATGCAATAAGTCATACTTTTGAGCCACATAGAATGTGCCTTTTCTTTCTATTTCTCCCAACATTAATAATGGTACATTTTTGTAGTATTATGCTATATTTTTTTCTAAATTAATATAATTTTATAATTTTTACCCTCTTTATCTATAAAATCACTTTATTTTTAATTTGTATGAAATATATGAATTAATATAGTGTGTAACTAATCATATAATTTCATCAAATTTTAGAATAATACTATCTAATTCAAAAAAATTATCAAAATATTAAAAAAAAATTGAGCTTCCAAAGAATTACAATTTCTCTTTTTATTGAATTATATATAGATAATTCAAAATTTTAACCTATAAACTATTATTTTTATGTATTAACCATAAAATAAAATTTAAATCTTAATAGACTGAATTTATTTTTCAATTAGATTGTGGCCTCTTTCCTCAAATTTCTGACTCTGCCCCTGAACACCCTCATGGTTGAACAATAGTGTCTATGTGGACTAAGCAAACGAAGATGTGTCGAAATGCGCTTTCTATCGTTTGCGATGCTTTCTATAATGTGGAAGATTGTTAAATTCTTCAAAATCTTCACCTCCCAAAAAATATTTCATTGCCAAGTCAATGTGATGAAATGAGCTTTCTTTCTTTATTTATTTTTTAAAATTTTAATTTTCAGTTGGACTAGCGCACTGTTAATATTCTTTTCTTACTAAGTGAAAACGAAATACAATGTTTCTTTTATTTTCAAAGTTTAGTCCAAATAAAATGCAGGATAAATTTATTTAGTAAGCGAGTTAAGCGTGAAATTTTGTTCACTCGGTTCAAACCTATCCGTAATAAGCAATTAGCACTTGTATACTTACACAAAATTCATTCTTTCTACAATAACATAATTAAAACAATTAATATTCTCTTGTGATCTACATAATTATATACCGCATTGATATTTGTTAAGTTAAAATGTAATTCCGTTTACGATGTTCTGAAACATAGATGATTTCAGGAACATATTTTTGAATAATAATACTTCTCTCAAATTGTCTTAATTAAAAGTATTTTTTAAAAGTACTAAAACTGAACAGAGTATAAGCACCAATGTAGTTATATTTTGTGCGTATGTATATTTCTCCAAAAAATAAAATCAACAAAAAATCTAATCATATACGAATTTATACATTTAGATATATGATTACCGATAGATGAATCATTTTGAATTTTAAATCATGCTCATGCATATTCTGATGTGAACTTTTACGTTCATAAGCTCACCAATATTTTTACTTTTCTCCCCATAACTCAAAATTGGAAGTGAAAATTTCGTAGAAGAAATCAAATTAGACTTTTTTTTTCTCTTTTTCCTATCTAAGGTTTCATTGTCCACAAATAAACCTCCCTCAGTACGCTACTTTTCAGAGAGAGATAGAGACTTATAAGCACAATTCAAATAATTCACTTTCAATCATTGGTTTTACTTTGTTACACACTTCAACTAATTAAGAGGAAAAGATAAATTAAACAAAGTAAAATAAAATAAAACGACACAATAACAGTATCATAATATCAAAATTCTCGACCACAATTTGTGGCTCTTCTAGTTTGAGGGACTAGTCCATTGATAAATATTACAATCATCGAGTAAAGCATGGGATTATATATATTTATTATAGTATTATGAAATCAAAATTATTATGTGTGTGTAGCACTAAGCCATTTGTACACATGTTGTTAGTTTGTTTGTTTGTAAACTTTTGATTAAAAATGCCTACTTTTTCAAATTTGAATAAAATACTAGTTGGGTCAAGTTTTAAAAACTTGTAACTTCATTAACTAAAAATAAAAATATTTTTAAAAGTTAAGTATCCAAATACATATCATTATTTACATTATTTCAGTACACAATTAAATCTATTATTTTTTATTTCTTCCATGAGAGGAGAATACTTTCTTCCTATAATTGGTTCTTTCTCTTTAGTAGGGATTATAGTGCCTTGTTAGTTAGCTACCATACGGATTGAAGTACTTTTTTGAGTCGGGTATCACATTCTTTTAAATTAATACTTCGTTTTTCTCTAAAATATATCTTTAATTCGACTGGTTATTTTTTTAGGAAGTATAATAGTGTTTTTTCCCTTAAAAATATGGGAGAACATAGGCCAACCCAGGGCCAGCAGGCACAGCTTTCCGACCTTCGAAATTTCCACGGAATTTATGTGTGAAATCGAAAAAATTTTAAACATCTCCTTTGCATGGCTCCCTAGAAAAAAAAATAATTCTTCTATATATAATACATAGGCTTAGCTCTCCTCTAGTAGGGTTGGCAATGAGCCAACTGCTCGCGAGTTGCTCGGCGTGGCTTGATTAATGTTCGGCTCGAGTTTGGCTTGAAAATAAATGAGCCGAGCTTGAGCTCGATAATGTTAACGAGCCGAGCTTGAATATAGAATAGCTCGGGTTGTTAGACTCGCGAGCCACTCGAAATAAGTATAATATATAGCATTATACATATATATATATGTATCTTTCATACTATCAATATTGTAAATAAAATTTATCTTAAAATAAATACTAAAATATCTCATCAAAAATTTATTTTGTCTCTATTAATTATTATCATCGATATGTCATAATAAATATTTTAATCATTCCGAATTTAAATTTACTCAAAAATTATCAAAATGTCATTAACATTTAACACTTTTGGAATTAAATGTGTTATTTATGAAATTTTGCATGAGAGTGAATGAAAAACTAAATAAAAAATCAATATTGAGCTTAAATGGTATAAAGTTAGCTAGTAATCAAATGGTTCGCGAGTTTTTTAAGCTCGACTCGAGTTCGGCTCGAATGCTAATGAGTTGAGTTGAGCCGAGCTGAGGCTAGCCGGGCTTGAGACATGGGTTTTTTTTGACGAGCTAAGCTCGAGCATCCCAAAACCCGTCTCGGCTCGTGGCCACGCCTATTCTCTAGCATAGAATTTTGGACCCGTCATTTTGGGAAAATATTTGTCACTCCATTAGTGCACAAGCGTTTCCTTAGTAGCCTGATAGCATTTACGATTTGGAAGTGAATAGTTATATTTTTATCCCTTGATGTATTACTGAATCAAGTTTTAAAGCATATAAGCAAAAGGTTCACATCATGGTGTTACAAAGATTTGACCCTTTTGAGACCCGTCAATGTAAAATAAAATTCCTAAAATGATATTTAAATAATGCATGTATTTGACTTTAATTCTTCGAATAACCACTTTTTATTATAATAATACTTGTAAAAATAAATCATTAAAATAAGTGCAGAAACGAAAATGAATACCAAATATACGTGGTTCGGCTCACCAATACTTTTGGATTGGGTATAGTCCACAAAATTAAATATGTACCTTTTTCCACTGTATGAAAAGATGATTACTATTAATTTTTTTTTTCTGATTTATTTTTCTTACTCTATCAATAAACTGAACTAATAAGTCATATTTTTAGTGGTCATTCAACGTGATTCAGACCACAGCTATCCACATGTATCATGACATCACATGAATCATGACAAAAATAATAATTAAAAAAAAAAAAAGGAAACCCCCTAGTTGGAACCTCCACTTCAAATGAATAGGCACCTTCACTTGGCTCTTTTACAAGTCTTACCACAAACACAAAAGATGAATGTTTTAGCTCTTATTCTTCTAGGGTTTCCCATAGTAATCTTTATTCTACTCCATCATAAAAATAGAGGAAAGAAGACTCTACCGGGTCCTTGGGGGCTTCCTATCTTAGGAAACTTGTATGAAATCGATAACTCAACCCCTCATATTTACCTAGCAAAATTAGCACAAAAATACGGGCAAATCATGTCCATTCGATTTTGTTCTGTACCAATCGTCGTTATCTCATCAGCGAAATTGGCAAAAGAGGTTATGAAAACAAATGATCTTATCTTCTGTACTAGGCCTTCTTTGCTCGGCCAACAAAAGCTATCATACGGTGGCTTTGACATTGCGTTTAGCCCATACAATGACCACTGGAGAGAGATGCGGAAAATTAGCACTCTCCATCTCTTCAGCAACAAGAAACTCCAATCTTTTCGCCCTATTCGTGAGGATGAGGTCTCGCGCATGATACAAAAAATCTCAGAACTTTCTTCTGCTTCAAAAGTTGTTAATTTGAGCGATGTATTATCTTCCTTCACAAGCGCCGTGACATGTAGAATGGCTTTTGGGAAGAGGTATGAGGACGAAGAACGCGAACGTCTAAGATACCGTGGGCTCCTTTCCGAAACCCACGCAGGGATGGGAAGTTTCTATTTCTCTGACTATTTACCTTTGTTGAGTTGGATAGATAAAATCAATGGAATGATTGCTCGACTTGAGAAAACTTGCAATACCTTGGACTCATTTTATCAAGAACTCATCAATGACCACCTCAGCGCAACCAGGCCGCAGTCGATGAAAGACGACTTTCTCGACATATTACTTACACTTAAAAAGGACAAGTTAACTCCATTGCATCTCACTTATGATCATATTAAAGCAGTTCTCATGGTGATTAAGCCCATATTTTTCCCATTACCAACTCCACTTTTTATATTGGAATGATTTCTTCCCAAGAATTTTTTTTTTTAAAGAAAAATTTACACTTTTAGAAACAAGTAAGAAATAAATTTCTTTTAGGAGAAGTTTTTAATTCATTTCTGTATTAAGTTTATGATAAAATCCTCTCTAACAACATGTTTCAATGTATTTTCTTTTTGTAGAATGTGATTGCAGGGGGTACAGATACAGGTGCAGTTACCGCAGTTTGGGTCATGACCACATTGATGAAGAACCCTAGATGGATGAAGAAAGTCCACGAGGAAGTTCGAAACATAGTTCCAAAAATGGAAATATTAGATGAAGATGATATCAAGAACCTCCCTTACCTCTCCGCAGCTATAAAGGAGTCTATGCGACTGTGCCCAACATTACCACTTCTCGTGCCACGAGAAGCCATGAAGAAATGTATTCTAGACGGATATGAAATTCCACCCAAAACTACAGTTTACGTGAACGTGTGGGCTATCGGAAGGGACCCTGAAGCTTGGGAGAACCCTAATGAATATATGCCCGAGAGATTCCTAAATAGTAGTATCGATTTCAGAGGGCAAGATTTTGAACTTATTCCTTTTGGAGCTGGGCGAAGAGGTTGCCCCGGAATGAATATGGGGATGGCGACGGTTGAACTAGGGATTGCTAATCTTCTTTATTCGTTCGATTGGGAAATGCCTAACGGAATGAAGAGAGAAGATATTGATACGGATACTAAGCCAGGACTTGCAATGCCGAAGAAAAATGACCTTTGTGTTATGGCCAAAAAATATTTCAAATAGAGGATGATCTGGAAAATAATAAAGAGTGGGTATGTACCATATTTCCTTTAGTAATGTTGGTTATGTACTATATTTCTTTTAGTATTGTCTTCATATAAGCATATGTATAATAATAAACCAAATTGGTATTACCATACACCAATTGTTGTTGCGTGATTGTTGCACCAACATTTTTTAGTAGTTGCAGCTTATTAGTAAATTTTATATTTATTTCATTTCGCTACTGTAGTTTGGACTTTGGGGTGCTTTTAGATGGCGCAGAATACATTAACACGCCAATAAATTTATCATTTTCTTTAAGTAATTACGAAATCGAGGTAGGCAATTTGCTTAGCATTCATGGATGATTCGAGAATTTTAGCTAATTGTGTCTTATAAAAATGATAAACTCACTTGTGTAAACTAGATAACTACAGATATAGACCCAAAAAAAATAGAGAGAATATGCTGTAATTAAGCTGAAATTGAAAGCTCTTACAAGAAGAATCGGGCCGTAAAGAAATTGTTGACAAGGGGAAGTGTTATTTTTCTATTCTGTGATCGGGTTCTCTAAAAAGTAAACAAAAAATTAAATCTAGGCTCCATAACATGAGGATCACTAGAAATGAAATAGCCTTTAATCTTTGAAAGCATGCACATCATAATTTGGACAACTATATGGTGAATCTATTGTTCATAAATCATGTTTTAGTTCCCAAGAAAATTGTGTTAATGGGGATCAAAATTGTTGGATGTAAGAAGCTAAAATATGAAAACAATTTGTTGCATGTACTAAGTTTCATCTTTTCTATTTATTTCAAATTTTTTTTTTTTTTTTCCTTTAAATATGGATTCAAATACAATAAGAGAATTTGGCATTACGGCCAGAAATCCGAGAAAACTAATGAAGCTGCCCATCTAGGCAACCTATCTTACCAATTTATCGGATGCTCCAAATTATGGGTTCTACGTGCTACATGGTGCATAGTCCTATTACTCTCTCTACCAGAGAATGCAAATTGCAAAGTTAGTTTCTGTATATTCTGTCGCAAGCGATAAACAGTCTCTAAGGATTATATAAGCACAACTCACTATATACTTTGTAGAATTTTATGAGCGTGCACACTTAATTAAGAAGCTTACCATTTTACCTCTCTGTTATCTATTCTAAGAGTTTTAACATACTTATAGTCATCAATGCAACCACCTAATGAAGTGTCATAAACATTACAAGCACAAATTCTTTTCCATGATTGCTACTTAAAATTGACATATATTTTTAAACAAAACATCCTCCGATAGTTGGTTGGTGGCGTATTTCCAACACTCCTCATTGCCAACCCTATGTGACCATGGATTAACACAAGCTAGCAGCATTGTCTCACAAGTCCGTGACTTGTATACTCATAACTATCATGTCCCAACCGCATCTTCCCTAATCTGAATAAAGTAACAGAGATCGATGAACCAGTGAGTTTATCACGCTCTAGATCGCATAGGACGTCATGAGTGGAAGTACAAAGGCCTACTAAATGACATGCATTGTCTTGACGTAATACTACGTGAAAGAAGATTACATGATTGCTAGACTACTAACACATTGGCCGATACGGCCTTGACACCATGAGGAAGAAACACTAAGATATCATTTTGTTCACTAGCTTGATATCCCTTGCATTCAGACTTACTTCCGGCTCTTGACATGACACCGTGCAACTCGTGCAATGATGGGCAACACCAGTTCCACTGCAGCTAGAAACATAACGGCCAGTTAAGGCATTGCTTAAGTAAAAATACTATGCTTTACGATTAAGGCATAGCAACATATTTTCAACTTCCAAAGTAAACATAGAAATAACCAGATATCATAACACAATAGTAATCCACAATACAAGACGCATTCATCCTTCATTTTATATGTATTCTTTGCTCAAATCAGGTTTTTACTCATTTTTGTAGCCTAACGTCTCTGAGTATTGTATACTTAATATCATGTGATTTCCGAATTTTATAAAAAGATTCGTTATCAAGAAATTATACTATGATTGGAAACACGTACTCCGAAATTTAGAGGGATCATATCATAACGGAAATACGGAACTCGTAGCTCTACATCTCGTACATGTTCTAGAACATATATTCCGGGATTTTTTACTACGTATTGGGAAACATATCAACTCAAACCAATGTATCCGAAACTTTATGCGTAATGATTTTGTGTGAGTGGTCTGATCCACCCTAAACCTCGCGTAAAGAACGACAATAAAATAAATAGATTTATTTCAAATTTTGGTCCCCTCCGTGGCCCCAAGATTTTTGCAATGGATAAACCACAAATACTAGTATGTTTCACGGCATGCTTATCCTCATTTCTCAAAATTCTAATGCAAAACCCCAAAGCATAAGGAAATAAGTCTTTAGCAAACAAAACAACAAAGTCCCCAAGTCAATTAGTTGATATGTGCAATTATACTCCACACGTGTGTGTATACATACATACATACATACATACGTATATATATATATATATATATATATATATATAGTTAAATAGTTATTTCTCAAATTTGAATTTTATCAATCAGCTACATACACGTCGTTCAATAGTTTTCAAGGTATAACTCTTTATCAGTTTTCTCGGATTAGCCATATACATAGTCGTTAAACTGCACCTCTCTACGTCCCGACTTTCAATATAACAAATTCAAATTCGAATGGAAGCATTCTAAACATTTATCATCCAGCAGGTACTGTTGCGGAATTGTAGGCTAATATGAAAATTCAAATAATAAAACGAACAACACACAAGATTTGTTAACTCAGTTCGCCAATCTGATTATGTATGGGGGGTCCCAAACCAAAAGTATTTTACTGTTTAAGAGATATAAGAGGACACAATACTTTTCTTTCTCTCTCTCTCTTTTTCATTTCTCTAATAATTTCACTCAATTATTGGCATACACAATGATTTGAGAAACAGATACATTTACACTAGGGTTTCCATCCTAAAAAAATGTTGATTGATATGTTGATGATAAGGTGGAAAAGATTTGATCTTTTTCGTATTTTTCTGATATTAAATCTCTGAAAAATGCATCATTTGGTGTCGCCTCAGATTGGCCGGACCTGGGAACTTCCTGGCCATACTGGCTGGCCCTAGTGTCTGATCTACCTCCGCTTGGCCGGAGATAAGGGCTTCCCCAGCCAAAGGTAAGGGCTTCCCTAGCCAGTTCTGGCACTTAGCTAAATTTATACTCTACAACTATTTTCAGATTCAACAACCTCAATAGACCCCAATTTGGTTTAGTGGGCGGACAATCAATTAATTAGCTTGGTTGAATTTTTCAATAACAACAAAATAATTTTACTGCCAGTGGATGATATATGAAATTGGCCGTTAGTGGAAAATCTCAAATTGGCCGCTTTGACAGAAATAATACTTACATAGATGTTCATGAATTGTTTCATTATGGAATTTTGTGATTACCATATTATTATCGATTTTAAAAAAATAATTCCAACTTGATGGGGAGTCTACATTTCTTAAAGACTGTTACATCAAGAATAAATATTTTCATTTTCAAAATAGACATTTTGGTTACCCTTTCATTTTTATCTTAAGGTGTCACGCCCCGATTTCCCTAGAAGGCCGAAGACACGCCCCAAACCTGCTAGAGACCCCACGGGTGAGTGTTTTTCCTTTTTTAGGTAAAAGAGAAAGAAAAACATATATAAATTTTGGGGAAATAGGGAAACCACGCTAACACCACATAATCTTGTCACAACTCACATTCTACAGCATTCCCACAATCAGAGTGTACAATAGATATACTACAACAACTGCATAAATATATAACCGCGCAAATACACCTTACTTACAATAGAATATCAATCTAAATGCTCAAATACTGATAACGTATATTACATTTTGTTCTTATCCGAAAATACAACACCTCGCCACTTAAGGCAACAACAAGATGTAATACAAAAAGGCCACTTAATGCACGAATATCAATCTACAATAGGTGGCTACTTAAGGTGCAAAAATATCGGTCTACAACAGGTGGCCACTTAAGGTGCAAAATTATACCACACAACTATAATATAAACATAAAATATTTACTTAAGGAGCTATAAAATACAACACTAAGCCTCGAAAATAAAAACAATATGATATAAGGCTGCCCACAGAAGGAATATGTATATCAACACCGAGCCACCCTCAATGGTACTGCTCGATCGCCTTAGCATCTACAATACAAATACATATGCAAAATATGAAAAAAAATATGTACGAGTTAGACTGCTAAATAAGACACTATATGTACCCCGGCTGTGCGTGGGCGG
>MKEJ01041352.1:0-11693 GCA_001753735.1 Embelia ribes
GAGTTGTGAAGTTGTCTTATTTGTGTTCTAGTTAATGGGTGCTTAAGTGGTTTTAAACTAGGTTAGGTTTTGTCTTAAATTGTGTCTTGGTACCAAGTGGGGTTGTTTGGTTGCAGCTTCAAGGATCAAAGTTTTTTCTTTTTTCGCCCCTTAAAAGATGGAATGCATTTATCTGTTCAGCTTAAAAGATGTTTTTTTTTTGTGTGTGTGTGTGCTTTGGCCCAAGTAAATTGGAAGCTTTAAGTTTGATACGCCCAACTTTTTTCATAATCTGAAATATTATAGCTTTTATTGCTTATAAGCTGGTAACAAACAAATCCTAAATCTTGAAGAAAGAGGGGCGGCGAAGTAATACTTGAATTTACATGTTTTAATGGAAGTATGATAATTGACCTATTTTTATCTATTTTGTTCAAGATTTGTGAAGTCGTCTAATTTGTGTTCTTGTTAATGGGTACTTAATGGTTTTAAGTTATTACTGAAAAAGAGTATCAGGCCCTAGTTTTAGGACTTGTTTAATTGTAGCTTCTTACATCATTTGTTTTTTTGGCTTAAAAGTTGGTTTCAAAGCTAAATTCCTTAGTCTGAAAAAAACTAACTGTTGTTATTTAAAAGCTGCAATCAAATAAACCACTTTATTCGGGTAGATACTTATTTGTCTTAGTTCAATTTCCCATGAGTAAAGAAACCAGATGTTATATTAATTGAATTTATGTGTTTATTTAAAGCATTCACGCTAGTCTGTACAAATGGTGTATTCTCTCATATGATTTCTGAAATAAGAAATATTGGATGAAAAATGTCCCATGTCATTGTTCCCATATTTCTCTGTTCTTACAAATCATAGAAGAAATACTTCAATTAGTTTTTGAGCGAGGAAATCTACTATTAACAATTTATCAATTAAATATTATTTTTTCCCCCACCAAAAAATATAGAACCTTAATTAAGATTAGGGGAAACATATTTTAACATTTTACCATATCATAGATACTTATTTCAAGTATTTTTAGTGTAGAGGATTTCTGAGAAAAAAAACTGGTTTATGAAAGAGAGATGGTTTTCTAGAAAGCCAAATTTAGAATTATAGGAGAAAAGCAGGTGGGAATTTCTTATGTTCAAGTTAATTGGAACTTAAGTGGGTTTAAATCTTGAACCTTTTGTTGATCAGTAATTTAGTATCCACAGCATTTTCATTCCATGTGGGGTTTGCACGGATCCTTCAACAGGTACCAAACATGGCCATTTTTGCAAGGATTGAGGTATCAATATGTAAATATGCAGGTTTCGAAACCCACTCTGACCATAAGTTTGGGTGAAAAAGTGTTTTTTTTCCTTGTTTTTTGACAAAAATTCTGAAGTTGAAGTTATTTTAACATGACTGTTCATAGTTAATGAGCGCTAAAGCATTACATCTGTTGTAGAAAGTGTTCCAACCTTTTATTAATCAGTATTAGTGCTGCGATGATTTCATCCCATTAGAAATTTGGGTGGATTCAGTCATCCGGTGCTAAAATGTTGAGGCATCAATGAGTATGTTTGTATTTCAACATTAGGGTTTATATCTGCAGAAAGCAAGGAGTTTCTATTTATATGGAAACTTTTACTCTTTCCTTTTTGCTTCTTGATAAACCATTAATTTGAATTATTGTGATTTTGGCGGTGGCTGTGGTGGTACAGATCAGTTCACAAAGTACTTTGGGAAGTATGGAGAGATAACGGACTCAGTTATCATGAAAGAGCGGGACACTGGTAGGCCCAGGGGATTTGGGTTTGTCACATATGCTGACCCGTCGGTTGTTGACACTGTCATTGCTGAAACACATATCATCAATGGCAAGCAGGTTGGTGTTAAAGTGTTTTTGCAGTTTTTCCTTTTCCATCTATGCTATTTCTACTGTGTCAGATTATTGCTATTTTGAATGACATTGTTTTTGGAATAACTGTATACCCTAGGTCAGCAGTTCGCTTAGAGGGAGCCGGAGGGTGATAGCGTCATTTTCGAAAATACACGATTTTGAGTGCGCTGTCAGAACGTCTCTTTATATATACATTACATAATAATATAATTTTATTTATTTATATATATATATAATATATGTATTCCTTTATTGATTTTAAATTAAATAAGTCCTCTGCATCTCACGCTTGCGAACTAGAATATATTGCATTACGAAAACAAAATGAATGAAATAACATGTGGTCTGAGCTCAATGTTTGGAATGCTGAGCATATTGATTAGATTATCGCACCTTATTCATTTGGAATTAGTAGTAGACGTCTACCTCAGATGACATTTTAGATCATTAGTTTAGCTATTCGATGCATGAATTAACTTTGCTGGGAATGAAGTGGTAGTATAGTTTCCCATAATATTTTATTTAAACATTCTGATATAAAATGCTTCTAGCATAGATTGGTTGCACTAATAATCTAGATGGATTGTTTTCACTTTTTAGATTGTAGAGGATGAGATACTTTTTCCCAAATAAACGAATTTCAAATATTATAGTTTCTGATGGTATTTTTACCTGAAATTGTTCTGATTAGCAACTTTTTCTTTTAATCAGGTTGAGATCAAAAGAACAATTCCAAAAGGTGCTTCTGAATCAAAGGATTTCAAAACAAAGAAGATATTTGTTGGAGGGATACCAACATCTGTGACTGAAGGTATGAGAATATACCCTCTTATTCTTTGCAAGACTTGGAGATGTTGAACTTTTAGATTGAGTTATCTGGATAGTTTTTGGTTGTTCCTGTGGTTTTAAAACCCGTTTCTAATCAACTCCTTTCTTTGGCTGTTTTAAAACTGTAATGCAGATGAATTTAAGAATTTCTTCTCAAAGTATGGAAAGGTAGTGGAACAAGAGATCATACGAGATCACGTGACTAACCGTTCACGGGGTTTTGGATTTGTTATCTTTGACAGTGAGCAAGTCGTCGATGATATATTGGTCAATGGCAATATGATTGACATGGGAGGCTCAAAGGTTAGTCAACCATTGGATCAGCAAGATATCCATTGTATATAGATCCAATATGTTCTGTATTCATTATATAGTTCTATTCCAATGTCTTTACACTACAGTTGGTTCTTATTTTACAGTATAGGTTTTCCACAAAAGTTAATTGCATTTCTTTGGCTGACGTTTTTATCTAGCTATTGAAATATTTTGCACATGAATACCCTAGGTTAACTTACTTCTTTGTTGTAGGTTGAGGTCAAGAAGGCAGAACCAAAGAAACCCTCGAACCCAGGATCTGCTACTGCACATGGTAGTGGTCCTAGGGGCCGCGGATATGGCGATAGTTTCCGTGGGTTTAGCAACTCCTATAGTGATTATGATAGTGGCAATTTTGCCCCTGGTCCGTATAGGACCCCAGGAGCACCTGGTGGTAGGTTTGGTGATTATGGTGGCTATGGTGGTAGAGGTAGCGAATTTGGGGGCCGTTATGGGGATTATGGCGGAAACGACTACATGGGTTACAGGGGAGAGGCTTCACTAGGCTATGCTAGTCGATTTGGTTCTTATGGTGGTGGAGGCTATGGTGGGGGATATGGTGGAAGTGGGTTAGGTTCGTATGGGCGTGGTGTTGGAGGTGGCGGTTATGGTGGCTATGGACCTGGTGGTGGTGGTTATGATTCTGCACCGGGTGCTGGCTACGGTGGAACAGTTGGTATGTATGGAAGTAGGGGAGGCTATAGTGGTGGTGGTCGATACCATCCTTATGCGAGGTAGATTATTATGCTAAGCTTTTCTCCTAGGGCTTTTTTGCTCGGGATAATCCTTTTTTCAGGTTATTGCACATCCAGGTTCAAGTTCATAAGCACTTATTGCAAGATTTACAGTCTAGAAGATCATCAGGACCCTAAGTTTCTTTCCATCGCCTTTTGGATTAGAAGCCAGATCTAGATGATCGAGCTAGTAGATTATCAAGCTAGTTATGTTTGTAACTCTGTTTTAGTCGGACTCGATTTGTCTTAGCTAGAACTGTTAGTTGAAGTTGTGCTACTGCTTGGGGTTTGATCTAGATTGTTGTTGGCATGTTATTCCTTCATCTATATAGGATTTGTTATACTGATATCACTGGCCTACTTTTGTGAGTTCTAGTTTCATGCTTTTAAGTTTTAACAGCTTAGTTTTTTTTGTTTTGTTTTGTTTTTTCTTTCAATGATCAAGATTAGTTCCGTAGATCAGTTGGATTCTAGTAATATAGTTTCTTATATTACTGCTCCGGTTTGTGATACACTTATAAAAACGGGCCTGTATTGCAAGCCAAGGTTCTAGGCTTCCTAGCTTAACAGTTTTTTTTGTTCTCGACAAGTACATAAACAGGCGCGTCATTTGGCTAGTAGAAGCTCTTAGCCGAACATGACAGGCAAATTGTTCATCAATGTTAGCTGCTGGAATTTGCGAATTCTATTATATATGGAGCATTGCCATTGGATTAACAAGTGTAAGCTGTCTTGTTTAGTTTAGTTTAGAAAACTTTTAGCTGTTTTCTCTCATCTACTTTCCACCACCACCATTGACCCTTTTTTGGAAGGATATTATTGCTTGTTTTGTTCTGGGTTCCCCCTGATTGTGATTATGGTTTCATTTGGATGCAACTCTTAAGCAAATAAGTTAGCTTATTTCTGACTAAGTTAAACACTGTTTAACTTTTAAGCAAATAAATTGAAAAGTTGGAGCTTATAAGTGCAATCAAACAAGCTCGTGTTTTTTTGGATAACTTATCCATCTCAAGTCTTGATTTTTAGTTGTCTCAAATATAAATAGTTTGTTTGAGAAATTGTTGGCGTGCGATTGAATATAGTTGATAAGGTGTACACAGCTTTTAATAATTTAGATTTCGATTTCCTTTCAGTTGTTAGCCTCGGTATAGCAGGTAATTTCCGTTTGGTTTGACTAGGAGAAATAATCTCTAGCTCGTATGGGTACATATGTATATGGGAGGAGAAGGTATATCGTTGAATGGTTTATGATATTGCCAAGTGTGGGATGAATGATTTACTGGAGGTTCTGCCAAGTAACAATTTTGAATTGATTGCGCCTGATTTAAGTTCTGTTTTATACAATGTAACATTGAAACAATGTATAGCTTGTGAAGAGAAATGTTTTCGTCTTGATGATATATTTGCGAACATTTCTTATGTTATTTGTCATACATTTTGAGGCAATTGATTTGTTATTCCCACTGGAGGTAGTAAAACGGAGGCAATCTAAATTTGTTGTCTATGAACTTGAATTTTTGTAACCATATCGAAATGATCGACAAAAACAGCTTCGGTTGCTGTCAATCACAATTGTCTATGCTTCTCTGTGTTGTTATGCTTGTAGAAAAAAAAGTGAGGTTGAATATATGTTCGTATGCATATATGTTGACAATAATAAAGGCCATCTATCATATAATGGCTGGCTAAAATTGGTAATATAATTATAGATTGGGCCATGCATGCTTCTATTGTAACTTGAGGGTCATGGCTTTGTTTCTTGTAAATATCCTCTCTAGTTATCGTAATTCGAAAATTTTGTGCACTCAATTATCTCGTAAAGGCCATCTACATATGTACATTGGGCAAAGTATTGTTGCGTAAAAAAAGGGAATAAGAATTCAGGTTCAATGCCCAAGTTCTATGCAGGGATACGAGTCGATAACAATGCTGAATCTAGCAACTAAAGATTATGAAAAATAAATAACGAGGTGATGGTTTTTAAACCTAAGCAATGTACACTAGTAATACTATTCATTATAATTTACTAAGTCTACTCGTAATTTTTCGTCTCTCCAGTAAATATGAGCGGGCAATAGTTTTAATGCATTAAAAAAAAAATATGACCATTTAAAAATAAAAATAAAAAATTGCACCAGTTTGTGAAAAATTGGTATATTTGTGCATTAATGGTGGTTTATAGCGTTGCCCTAAAAGCCTATTTTTATTATCATTTTTAATTGATATTGCTTAAATTACATTTCAGATGGTAAGAAAACAACCGGCCTTTTCGGTTGAAGCAACAAAACCGTTAATCTGAAACTCATTTCCTATATTTTGGATCATTTCACCAATTTATAAAACATTTCCTCAGAACTTGACACACACAAAATTTCTCCTAGGTAAATCTCTCATCTCTCTCTACAAAGCACCTGCATATGGATCCGATTTTTGCAACTCTCTAATACGTTTGTTACACCCCGAAATTGCAATATTGCATCTATTTCGTTGCAACTGTTCAAAACATTGAATTATAAAGTAATGATATATACATAGAAAATGTGGACAGAATCTGTACAAACACCTATTTCATTGCATCACGTGCGTTGATATGTTCCTAAAAATAGGATTACCACCTTTGATATAACCGAATAGGTGTACGTATAGTTCCAGTTCTTTTATATCCGTGATTATATCGATTTACTTTCTGTATATGTTGATGGTCTCGTTATTTGCAGATGGATGTTTGCACAATGAGATGTGTAATAATAGTCACATTATCATTTATGTGGATTGCACGAGGAGCAATCGGGATAAGGTTAGTGATAGACAGAGAAGAGTGCTTCACTCATGATGTTGAGTACGTTGGCGACACGATCCACGTCTCGTTTGTCGTGATCAAGACTGACACTGCGTGGCATTACGGCGACGAAGGTGTTGACCTTATGGTAAAGTTTTCCTCACTTTATAGCTAAGAGTTTTGCTTTGTTTTGTTTATTATGTTTTTGTTATTGTTGATCAATTTCTATTATGATTGAATGAGAAAATTTTGTATGTTCTCTTCGATTAATTCGCTTTGTTAGGGTTCAGATATTTTTGTTATTGTTCCATTTCATTTTGTTCTAATTTTCTATAAGTTATCGAGAAATGCATTTTTTTGGCTATGGCTTCTTTCTTTAACTTCCAAATCTCCTTTCGTTAACACGGGCGAAAAATGCGAATGCCTAATTTCTAATACTAAACTTTCCGATTTTGGTATTCATACGGGAAGGAAGTCATCGTCGGCAACAATTAACATTAGAGTGATTTCGTTTTTCGTGACTGTACAAATGAAAATTCAGTTAGTTCACAACTTACAATATTTTGATTATGATTTCATGAAATAGTTAATTTGGGTAATTTTCCTAAAGAGTTGTGCCATTTCTTGCAAAATTTTCAGATTAAGGGGCCTTCCGGTGAGAGTATATACGAATTGTACGACAAGGTTAGCGAAAGGTACGATTTTGCGGCTGCTCATAAGGGCCTCCATAGGTTCTGCTTTAGGAACAAGTCGCCTTATCAGGAAACGATAGACTTCGACTTACATGTTGGCCACTTTGGACACCTTGATCAGCACGCGAAGGACGGTAAGCAAATACCGTTCGAATTTAGTATTTTTTGGCTTCTTTCTTTAATCTGAGATTGTGTTTTTTTCTTTTGAGAGATTAAAGGATGAAAATGTATAATTTTTTTATTTTTTTTTGGTGAATATTTGTAGAGCATTTCAACCCCCTGTTGGAACAAATTTCAAAGTTAGAAGAGGCTCTTTATAATATCCAGTTTGAGCAACATTGGTTAGAAGCTCAAAGGGATCGGCAGGCCATAGGTACCCTTCTCAACTAATGCTCCATTTTGATGACAACGAAAATTTAGAAAACAAACTTGAAATACAAATATATATATAGAGGGAGAATTAGACAGATATTTTTCTCATTAGCAGTATAAGTCAATGTTTTGCCTGAAAAAATGCACATATCTCTCCCAAATTAGAAGTTTTATCCTTTGTACAAGGGTTGCCTTACTCGCTTGATTTGATCAAGAACTTTAAGCCAAGTAGCATAAACTCCGTGTTGAATTCCCAAAAATACTACATAAAACTTAAAATTTTGTTTATGAGTAAAATAGTATGCTAAAGAATTTAAACATTTCTTTTGTAAATCTCTTTGCTCTTCGGGGGCTTTCCCGAGAGGGAAAATTTTGGAAATTTTGGCTATATCTCTATTTTTTTTTATTTTTTTTTTTTGTAAATCTCTATTTTTTTTTTTAATTGTAAAATTTGGCTATATCTCTATTGATACATGGTTTATTCAATACAATGGAAATTTTGCTGTTGGACGAAAAGAAGAAACTATGTGATGCAAGAATTTTTAACATATATCCAATAAAACTTTGTTATTTTCGTTCTATCTTCCCTTTTTGTTTTTTCCTTACTAAATTTGTTCAGTGAATATTCTCTTCTTTTATTTTTTCATGACATGGGAAATAGTGAACGAGGTAATGAGCCGAAGGGCGGTGCAGAAGGCAATTTTTGAATCGGCTGCATTGATCGGTGCGAGCGTCCTCCAAGTTTATCTCTTGCAGCGCCTCTTTGATCAAAAGCTTAGGACATCCCGAGTTTAGGATTTTTTCGGAAGCTTATATTTTCATGTACTCATTTGCTTATATCCTTGATATGATCTTATTTTCATTTCCTTTTGCACCATGAGACTGGTTCGACTGTAAGTCACTTATATACTTTAATAACAAAAAATTTATCTAGTTAGATTTTTCTTAAGGGTAATTAAACTTGCTTTTTTTTTCAAATATTAAGGAAAATTTTCAGAAGCAATATTCAGATACGGGCATTGTTATCAAAACTGTACTGGATAATGAACTGGTCAAGGAATTGGTTCACCGATTCAACAGTTAAACCGCGGTTCAACTAGTTCATTAGATTTTTTGGTTAAATAATATTAATATCATAGCATCTTTAATTAAACAAATAAATGATATTCACATAAAATTAGAAACAGGAAGTTGAAGTCTCTTCCATTATTAATTAAATCACATGTCCGGATAGAAAAATAAAAGTAACATATCAACCAATGAGTGTTTAGAAAACAAAAGACTAGAATCATGGAAAAACATAAACAATTTTCAACTAATTAATCAATAAATATAGTCAAAATAGTTTGAACTTTTATACTCCATTGGTTTTAATCTAACTCCACACATTCCAATATGTGCCAATATCATCACCAATATTTGTTTAATTTACTAAAGCTCTGAATAGGTTGCCATCGTCAATTGTTAATGATATGAACTTTACATTATCTAGGAAGCATTCAAACTCTAGATTTTATATAAAAAGACTAAAATGGTTATTGAAGATAAGGGTTTACGAAATTATTTAAAGTCTAATTGGTCATTTTAAAATATATATATTGTGAACGGCATAGTTTACCGGTTTTGGTTGGTTCACCGAGTTTTGAAAATAACGCCAATTTAGTCAAAATTTGACGGTTCAATTATTAACCGGTATTGTAAACTTACCGAACCAAACTAAGTATCAATTTTCGGTTGAACCGGTTCAACCGGCTAGTACGGTCAGATTTTAAATACTGCTTCTGGTGTTTTTTTACTTAAAAACAGAAAATAGTATTTATTTGTACCAATAAAAGTATACTTTTTTTTACTTAAAATTACCAAAACATGCTTTTATAGATGTATAGAATTGAATAATTTTGTTTTTTAGAAAAATGTACTTTTCACCAACCTCACATTACTACCAACTAGTTTTCACTATTCCCAATACAAAAAAAGTATATTTTTTCTATTTTATGCCAAACACACATAATATTTATAAATAATATTTAAAAGTACACTTTTTAAAATTCCAAAAAAAAGTATAACTTTTCATATTCTCCAACAAAAAAGTATACTTCTATACTTTTAAGCTGTAGCCAAACGAGCTCGTTAGGCCGCATGAAATAAAAATAACCAAAACGTATTTAATTAATAATTCACATAAAATTCAAATAAGATTGCAATTCCAACTCATAAGCTTAAATTCCTAGCACTTGTGGCCATTTATTTTATTTTATCTAACTAATCTTTTAAAAATATGAACTGCTCAAGGTGTTTCATATGCTTTTTATTTATCTTGTAACTTTATATCAAAAGTTATCATATCCAAAATTATAATTTAATTAATATTGACTTGCACATTTTTTTACTAAAAAATTATAATATATCTTTAGAAATTTAAGTGGATCATCATCAAATTAAGAAAAGATAGATTTAAATAGATTAAAATAATACAAATTATATTCATTAAAGATAATGCTACTATAGATTCAGAGTTTTAAATTAATAGTTATTAAATTAATAAATTCCTTATTTAAATAGATTATAATAACATGAATATTGTTTAATATTTTCACCCACAATTTCTTATATTTAATATATATTTGAGATACGTTAACTATTATATAATCCAAATATCAATTTTGTGTAAAAGTTTATGCCTATATAATTGAAAGAGTCTCGATTAATTTATATAATTTGGAGAAAAAAAAAGGAAATATTTTACAAGCACAAAATTTATAAATCTAATCTTAGTTATAATATTAATTGATCAAAATCACAACTAATTATATTTTATACATTTATATAGCCAACATTAACTATGGAGACAATTCATATTCTTCAAGAGAATAAGTTTGGAGCAATCTCATTCTATCGTATATTGATTAATTTATTTAAATTAGTTGTTATCACAGTTTCAAATAAAAATAAAAAGTATTGTTATGGTTCAACTCAATTAAAAATACACACATCACACGACTTAATAGATTATTTGGTCTCAATATAATTTATGTCAATAAATATTATATTTGATTCATGCATATTCTAATTAAAAATTAAAATTTTATTTACAACAAAGTTTGCTTTATAGCATTTATCTAAGACAAATATTTTTTGTATAAAAGAAGATAAGAAAATAATAATGCCTTCTACAATCACAATATAATTTGAGTATTTCTTTATTTTGATTTTCTTTTATAATAAATGAAAAATACAATATGATACTAAAAATATACGTGATGATTTATTTTGCAGTTAACCATTTATGTTAATCTTTTATCTCATTTAATGATAATTATAATTTTTTACTTATAATAAAAAATATTCAAAATAATTTATCATTTTTTACTCATAAATTAGCATGTAATATTTTTGTTAAATAAATATTTTTTAAATTCACGTGAAAAAAATTGTCGGTTTGTAAGAGGGAAACAAACGAGCCGTGTGGAAAAACTAGATGGTCGGACACGTGTCACAAGATCGTTGGGATAACAAAACGTTTGTGCTAACAATGTTTTCTCTTTGGGTAAACTACACTTTAGCCCTATGAGGTTCCTATATATTTCAGAATTTCCCCTTTAGTTTTTAAAATTACACTTTACTGTAAGTCACAATACAAGTTTGATTTATAAGTCGAAAGAACATATTGACCCTCCCTTTTTTCCTATTCATTTAGTATTTTGTTAATATGTAACTGTACAATTTATTTTTTCAAAATCTATAGAATGGATGCCAGTGAAATGGTATTCTAGTAATTTTATCGGTCATTTATTATATTTAAAATGACTTTAAAAATTTGGAGAGCAAAGTTCATTGAACATATAAACATTCTAAGAGATAATGTAATTTCCGAAATTTTAGACATATTACGAAATTATCACAAACCTTTTGGGGGAAAGTGTAAATTTACCATTTTGTCTAAGGAAAGCAAAAATTTTAGTGGACTACCTCACATCTGCGTAGACCTATCTTGACTATTGTTAAAAGTTAACATCAATGAGAAATTCTATGCTGTGTGCAAGTCCACAATCGTTTTCCTAGGCCCATCGTGTATCTTCTCAACACGTGTCAACTCGTTAAGTTAAATAATTTT
>MKEJ01041359.1:0-24231 GCA_001753735.1 Embelia ribes
AAAATTATATATATATTTGGAAAATATGAGAATTGATTTAAAAACATTATTGGAATTTTTATTATTATATATATATAATTCGGGTATTATATATATATTATTGAAAATAATGGAAATTGTAGAAAATTATAGTATTTAATTTTCGGAAATTAAAAATGGATTAAAATCAATTTTTGGAAATTAATATATATATATATATATATTTTGGGTATATATATATATATATATATATACATACTGATTAATTTTTGGCAATAGAAAGATTGTTATAAATTCTATTGGTGTCCACGTGCAATAATTAGAATGGGTAGATGAACTAATATAATTTTTAATTTCTTTGTATTTTAATTTTGTTAAAAATTATATTGTATACCTATATACATAAATATATTAAACTTTCCATGATGGGATTTTTATCTTTTTCCCAGATATCAGCTTCACAATAATAAATAAGACAAAAGAGCGTGGGTATTAGCATCCTTGGGCAAGTAAGTCAAACTTGTAACTTAATTTGGGGGCAAAGTGTAATTATATATAACTTAGGGGGTGTTCTGATATTTTAAGAAACCTCATGAGGCAAAATGTAATTTACACTAAAATCTATCACACAATTCTCTAATTTTGTCCCTTTTTTTTCTCATTTTGTTTTGTGCTTTTAGATAATGGTACCTTGTAGCAGGTTAAAAGCTATAATCATAATTTGGAAGGTTTTTTGTTTTTTATTAGAATAAAGTTGACAGCCGACAACTAAAATTAAAGGGATATTTTTTGTAAGTACTGGCTCAATTGTCAAGATGTTAATGCATCTTTGTCAACCATTCTATAATTATAGTTAAAAATTGCCACACCCTCTTATATTTACTAATAAATAAATCCAATTTATTTTCAAACTTTGTGGTCAAGACGAGAATGAACTATCAATGTCATTTGATTTTTCTTTCATAAAAACTGAATTATTATATTGTATCAGGTCTTCGTTTGGAATAGTTCTTGACATTTGGGAAATTGTCATTGGTCATTACTTATGCCTATAAACAAAGAAAGTTTAATGATAAAGCAAAAACAAGTTACTTTATATGCGAATAAACAAAGAGAGTTAAAAAGATAAATAAAAAACAAAAAACAAAGAAGGTTAAAAAGATAAAACTAAAAATAAATTACTTTATGTAAAAAAATTGACATGGACCAAATCAACCAATTAATGCTATGAACGACGAAAAGGAAAAGAAAGCACAAAGGGGATTGGCCTAAGGCTAGGCAACACCATTCCCACTACAATGATAAATCTCAAAAAATAGAAATATTGATTTGACACACTATTAATTTAATACATTTCTCATTTAAAAATTTTTATTTGAGAAATCAAAAGAGACAAATTACATTTTTAGAAACACCCTGTGAATGCTCTAATGTAAATATAATTAATTATAGTGAGGCTTCTGACTATTTTTTTTTTTGTAATTGCAATAGAATAGAAATTATTAAGATTTCATAATAAATTGTTGTAAATTGAGAAAAAACTACCCGTATTATTATTTTTTAATCTAAAAATGACTATAATAATTTATTTTAAAATATAATAATTCTATAAAAAGTTTTTTTTAATAAACTTAGTGTAAATTAATTCTTGTATTTTGTTGGTTTCTTTAAAAGAAAATAAAAAAAATAAGAGATGATGATATCACGCGTGTAAGGGAAATCAAGACCCGAAGGGCCGTTGCTGTGCTGGAGGACCCTACGCGACCATTCTTTTCCTTCAGTCTTTCCCTTGTGTCTTTCGCTTTCCCGTCTCTCTCTCTCTCCCTCCCCCAGTTCTGTGTTCTCACTCTCAACTCCTACTATACAGATCTACAAATCCACCTGCATTGCCCTCTATCGCGCTATGTTTCTGCTTATATATACGCATTCGGAGTTAGTACATACGAATTAGGCTATGGTTTTTGTGTTTGGGAGAAAGGAATGGTGCTGAATATGGGATCTCTGGTGCTTCTGCTTCTGCTTCTCCCTCTATTTTCCCCTACTTCCGGTATATTCTTTACCTGTTTTGTTCTCTATCTTTGTGCATGGGGCCAGACCGATGACCGAAATTACGTACAAAAATATTTACCGCTGAAAATTTAATAATTGTATATAAATTAAAAATTTTACACTAAAAATCTTGACAGAAAAAAAAACTATGAGGGTGACTGTAGCCCACTCTAGCAAATTCATAGGTTGTATCATGCTACTACTTCTATGTAAGTTGAACTTATCATCCAAAGTGGGGAGTTTAGTGAATTAATATCTGCTATAGAATGAGGTACTCTCCTTCCCTTATAGGTCCTTTTAGTGGCTTTTTAAAATGGTATCAGATTTAGTTGGTTTTTAATATGGTATCAGAGCAAGTAAAAAAATTGATCAGAACTTGTTGGCTTAAAATGCCTGAGGTGCTGCTGAAATAATAAATAATATAATACGCAGAAAGTGTGTGTAACTGAACTAGAGAGTTACAAACTCCCACCAAAGAAGCAGGTTAAGTAGAATTCAATATGTTAAATTGTCGAAGATCCCAATTGCTAAATCCGAAGTCTTCAGTGCCTGAAGTCTCCAATCGACTTCTCGAAGTGTAACTGGAAGCGCGGGCGCTTGAGCACTCGCAGAGCCTATGACGCTTATGTCAGTATGTGGAATATGAAAAATACAATTAAGTTAACTTTAAGTGTAGAGAGAGAAAGTGCCACCCGTCCTTTTCCGCTCACATGCCTTTTTAGTATAATGTACTTGGGGGACCATGTGGACAGTTGGTGCAGTAAGTACAGACGTAGTCCCTAAATTTCTATTAGCGTGTGGCCTGGCAAAGTGCGTTATCTAATTAGTCCCCAGTCGCGAGGCATTATATAGTCATATACTCATCAACTCCTGTTAGACTCTTTCTAACGGTTTAAGATTTTAGGTTAGATGGTAGCACATCACCTCACAATGTATGTGTATATCTTCCCCAAATTAAGTAATTTTAATGTCCAAAAAAAAGTGAGTACATATGGATAAATTCAGCTGAATAAGTAAGCATTGAGCTATTATTTAATTTCCTTCTTAATCTAAGGTTAATTAGCAAGTAGGTGAATGGAAGCTTTATTTATCGAGAATCTGTTAGGAGTTAAAATTTAGACATTTTGTTTTCTGTAACAACAAGAAACCAAGCGTTAATCATAATGTGGGGTTAGTTAAATGGAACTAAAGTAAGATATCACAAGTTCCTATGTAATGCAAATTGCTTATCTATATTTCTATATACATCTATTTTTGTAGCACTTGCATCCACGTTTTTAGAGATATACTAATACCCCTACATTAATTCTCATTTGCCATATTAATATTCTCGTTCTTTTTAACTGGTACATTCACATATCTATTTATCACATTCTCAAACCACCTTAGACTTCTCTCTCTTATTTTATATCTATTGAAACTATCTTAGCTATTTTATCTGTTAGAGTGAATTATTACGAAGCCATAGTGCAAGATGTTGTTTTTCTTTTTCTTTTTCTTTTTTTTTTTTGTCATGGAAAAAGTGGTATGGTTTCATGTTACATTTAGCACAGGTGTGTAACAAAGTTTCCACATTATGTCTGAAGATAATTTTATTATCTCCTAGATTTTACTACCTCCAATTATAACATTAGGTTTTGATGGTGCAATTAGAATGCCCAGGTTTATGGTTTTGACTCTCCTGATCAATTCCTTTCTTGCATCTCTGCATTTTCAGTTGACAATTATAATGTTAGAGCGGTGTCGTCGTTGCCATTATGTGATTTTTGGGGAGTTGAATGTGTTTAACTTTGCTTTTGTAGAATGGTACTTATGGCAACTAATTCTTAGTTTACTGGTTTTGTGTTTTACTTCATTCAGGTTGTGCCATCTTGTAATTGAAGCTACTGCTTGTAAATCCTAATAATACATAGGCATTTATTTGTCAACGCTGGGTATTGAATTACAGAGTTCGTTTTAACTTAATGAGTATCAATAGTTTTACTATGTGAGTGGTTCCTATTTACTAGCTTAATTATGTCCCTGAGTTGGAAAGATGTTAATATGCCTTTCCCCCCTCCCCAACTCTCAAGGGAACAAAAAAAGAAATCTGCACGAGTAAATTGTATACGTATAATAATTTAGTGCATTTGATAAATTCCTCCCACTCTTCCATGACAGAGAGAATAATTTGAACTAATTGTATCCTTTGGTCATTGTGCTGTTCATTGCGTGGTAATCTTATACGCTGAAAGTACGTGAATTTGGCCCATGCACCCCGCACTATATTTGGTCTGCACATGCATATGTTTTATAAGGGCTCAATAAAATTTGGAACATCAAATAATGGACTTTTGATTGCCAGTTGTTAACCTGAAGCTTCAACATCTTTGGAATAATCCATCAAATTCTTTGTGCTGTAACGAATTCTAAATCTTGCATTTAGGAACCTACTATTATTTGGTGTACAAAAGACGAAAAGTCAGTCACTATAGCATACACAGAAAAATCATTATGTTTAAGGAGTATTTAGATTCTCTTCCAAATTCCCTTGAAGAACGTACTACAAAATACTTGGACATTCGATTATCTGATGATGCAAGCAAGAGTATCTTTGTCATTTGCTTATACTAATTCCATGTTTTTAATGCTTCAGGATTTCCATTATTGCAGAAATCCATACCTCTAGCATTGCTTCTGAACCATTCGTCCTTTCTTCCATCAGGGTTTCTGAAAGGTAGATGTCGTTCTATTTAGAGAGTGGAATTTCACTTTTCCCATTCATCATGCATTTCCTCTTCCCTTTTTTTTCCTTTGGAACTTCCCTTTCTTTATTTGACATAGTTATATCTGCATCTCTCTCTCTCTCTCTCTCTCTATAAATTTTTATGTCAACAAATTTAGGCATTGAAATCTTGCCAAATACTAAGCAAGCTTGAATGAAAATTTTATTTCCAGAAAAGAAATAAGAAATTCCATATTGCACAACTATTTTTTATTGTATTCTTCGAATCCATTTGCCTCTACTTGCTTACGAGGGTTTTACGCACTTGAAGTTAATGCACCAATGGAATATGAACAGTGGACTGGATAATATCTCGGCTTTGCTACATAACTGAAATGTTTAAATGTTACCAGGCCAAAATGTTCATGAACATTGGATATATTAAAATCTGTAAATGGAAGAAAACCTAAATGTGCTGATTGTAAAAGTAATTTTGTTATGTATAAATAAAGAGGGAAAGATTTTGAATCATTATTGTTTCTTAAGATTGGAATCATAATCAAGCAGTCGGAACCCTCTAGTGTTAACAAACTACAAATCTTCCATTGTCAATTAGGCTCTAGTCTCTTTGAACTTGATTACAGAGTGCAGGTACTATTTGCTCATGGGGTTTCCTCATTTTCTTTATCCACTTTTTTATGTTTCTGCATTTTTTGAGTGTTGTGGAGCTTGCTTTGCTAAACCTTGAACCTAGTTTTTGCTCCTGTTGCACTTTGCCCTTGATGTGAATTCCCTATTGGTTGAATATATCCATCCTCATAATATGCTGAGTAAGGCGGCTTTGCAGGAATCTCATCACTAGGAAAAGAAAGAAAAACTACCCAAAATAAGTGACCTGTGTCGTTTGAGCCCTGAAGCCTGAGCGGTGAATAAGAGATCCTTTATTTAGAAGATAATTTCTAACTAAGAAAGCAAGTAGCAAGACTGCTTGCTTGAAATAAGCTCCCTTTTTTTTTTCTCGATCCCCCACAGAGCTCCTTATCGGCAAATATATTCTTCTGCCGGTAACTCTTTTCTATCTTCCATCTTGTATTTTTTTCAATATAGTTATAGAAAACCCAAATGTATTTCTTCCTACATTTTTGTGCAGAGAGGCGTAGCAAGGAGTTTCTCCTTTTGCATGATACATGTATCCAATTACTAAACTAACCAGTTTAAGTATATGCTTTTATGTGGGGAATTTCATTTTTACAGATAATGGGTACTCTAAATCTTTGGTTGATATCAATATGCCGCAATGGCTAAGGTCCATTGTGGAGAATACATATTTCATTTAATTATTATTATATTACAATCTTTCTTTAAAATATTTTTGGTTCAAAGACTTAGATACATGGATCTCCCCTATACCCAAATATTGTTATATTTTTGGTTCAAAGACTTAAATATTATTAATTATTATTATTATTATTATTATTATTATTATTATTATTATTATTATTATATTTTTGGCTAATCTTGAGCTTATTTTTGCTCTGTTTGCAGCAAGGTCCATGCCAATGAGCGCATCCTTTTCTGCATCAGTAGCACGCCAAATGCAGCAGCTGAAGCCTTTACTGGTTCCATCAGTTGCACCAGCCCTTTCTCCCTTATACCCAGGTATGTGTCTTTATATCCTCCACTTTTGCACCTTCTTGGTGGGCATATATAAATTGCTATTCTTACTTTTATTGTTTAGTTCCTATTTATTTCCCTTTATATCTTCTTGGTGCTTTACCATACCTTGGAACTCTTTTTCCCTGCTTATTTTGAAGGTCCTGTTGCTAGTCCTAGCACTAGTCCCCTGCCAGGAAATAACAATCAGCGGAAACACCATCATATGAGACCTATTTCATTGTCACCACCTTTAGAACCAGGTAATATGTGGATGCTTGTTATTGAACTTGTTAGCTCCGGCAATTTTTCCTCTTCTCTCCCACTAGGAAGCACGGATGCTCCAAAATGGGCGTCGTGTCCGACATGTATCGGACTCACATAGTCCAAGGATACTTTGAAATATGTGTCCAATACGCGACGTGGTGAATCCAAAATACCAATTAATAATTTAAATTCTGGACACTCATTTTGGACTTGTCACGAATACAACCGGATCATTTTGCAACTTTTTTTTCCTACTTCGTGTCAATTCTTTTTTCTCACTTAGTTATACATTTCTATGGCTTTAACAATCACGATTCAGTAGTTGTTTAATTCTTCCGCGTATGACATGTTTTTTGGGCCTTTTGCTAATTTTTACTCATAGTAAAGTGTACTAGATTATGACATGATGCAATTGCTTAGTTTATACTTTGTTAAGAACTCAAGAATTGATATTATTATTCATTGCTAGTACTTGACTAATGCATATTTTGTTGATTACCACTAATATATTACTTATATAAAAGATTTTAAAAAATAAAAAAATTACCAAATCCTCGCCACATCTGCATCTGGGATTTTCTAATGTTTGCCGAATTCATGTCCGTATACGTTTTAGAATCCGCTTCCTATTTGAGTCTGTACTTCTTGGTTCTCCTGCTTTATCTTGTTGGTAACCTAATACAGGAGTTCGTAGGGATGCTTTGAGAAAGAAACACACCTATAATGACACATGGTTTGAGGATTATGTGAGAGGGGACTGAAAAGATAGAGAGCAAAGTTTTCCTGCAACAACATTCTTTTTATTTGTGCAAATCTGACTAATGGAAAACCAACTTTACATCAGATATTTGTCTAATAATATAAGAGGAGAAAAAGGTTTAGCTTGACAAAAAAAGCTCAACCTGGCAGCCAAATCTTTGCTTTTCACCATTCGGAGGATTTGAATTTATTCTTCTGCATTTGTAAGATTGCGCAACAATTGATCTTACAATTTTTTGAAAATGGTGTTCATATATATGACCATGGGTAATAGATTTTCTAGTATATGGAAAATGCAGAATATTGCACGAACACGTGCTTAAAAATGTATTTGGAGTTAAATAATAAGTAAACCGGAAAATGTAGATTAGTAGAAAAAAGAATGACACACAAGATGCTGTAATTTGACTAGCATAGGAAAGAAAAAAAACAAAAACAAAATGAAGATGACAATTCACTGTTTGCAGTAGATACGCTTAAAAATGTATTTGGAGTTAAATAACAAGAAGTAAACCAGAAGATGTAGATTGGTAGAACAGAGAGCGAAACATAGCATGCTGTAATTTGACTAGCATAGGGGAAAAAGAAAACGAAGATGACGATTCACTATTTGCGATAGATATTAAATGTGCTAAATGTCTTTACCTCTGTTTATATTTCATCTACCTGTGTATAGGAATTGTGAATGCTTGACCAGAAAAGGACATTGGACATAACACATCAAAAGTAGAAAAGTATGATATAATGGATGTTGTTTTGTAGTTGTGATGGGTCTTCATTGATGTGCTAAAAAGTATACATTTTTTAAAGAGCTCTGATAAACACGAAGAGTTAATTTTGTGTAACTTGAAGACTAATAGAATAGAGAACAAAGCTAGGCATTTTGAAATGGGATAAAGGAAAATGAAGATGATCACCTTTGGCATTAATAAGATGTGTTACATTGTCAACTTACTGTTTCCACTCCTGATTTCTGTTGCAGTAGTGCTCTTGACTGATGATAAGTTTTCTCAGGTTTTCATTTTAGCGTTAATTTACTTATTTGGACTTTAGAAAATTGACATAGTACAGTTAGTCTCTATTTCGTCCTGTGGTAATTTCTATTTATAAGATTTTCATCTTGGGCTAAGTTCCTGTTATTTTCACTTTCTGGTTGATCTGTTACTTCATCACTTCTTTATTTTGATGTTTTTTCGTTCTTATTTTCCCCTGTTTCAGACTGTACTCAAATTTGTGCAGAGCCGTTTACCTCAGCCCCTTTTGGTTCACCTTGTGGCTGTGTTATTCCGATGAAGATTAGACTTCTTTTGGGAGTATCTCTTTACACTGTATTTCCTTATGGTAGTGAACTCCAGATTGAGATTGCAGAAGGAACTTATTTAAAACAAAGACAAGTGGTTATAACTGGAGCAACTGCTGATAGCCAAAATCAGGACAAAGCACTGGTGGATATTAATTTATTGCCTTTGGGAGAGAAATTCGATGTAACAACGACAATTTTAATTTTTCAAAGATTTTGGCTGGAGAAAGTACCAATAAACAAGAGCCGTTTTGGTAATTATGAAGTGATGTACATAAAATATCCAGGTGATAAATGTATTATTGTTTGTGTATATCATATAAATTTGTTCTTGTGGAGTCTGAAGGTGTTATTCTCAGGGATTTCTTCACCACCGCCAACAGGGGGGCCCTTGGAGAGTGGTCCAAGTGGAAATGCTGGAACACAGCAGCACCCTCTTACAGCAGACGTGGTCGACAAGCACCAGAAGATGAGCCCTAAAACTGTATTTATTATCGCTTTTTCTGGATTAGTACTCTCCATGCTCTGTTGTGTAGTACTTTTTATCCTCTCAAGATCAATAAAGAACGGAAGAATGTCTAATGCCATTGATCCTATCTTTACTCAGTCAATTATTAAGAAACAAGGTAAGTCTGGAAGCTTGTTCATACTTATCCAAAATGATGAAATTAGGCATATATAAATTGTTTTAAGTGTTGAAGAGTGAGAAGATATGATGGAGATCGTCGTTATGAAAAAGTTTATTTACGAAGATTTAAAAATAATTAGTATTTATTTGATTTAATTATATATTTTAGTATTTATGAAACTTCCATCTTATTATTAGTTGCTTTCCTTTTATGTTTTGGCTTTTCCCTGTAAATAAAGGGGCCAAACAGATTGATTGTTCACTTTTGATTATTGAATTGAATATTAAGAATATTGTTTGCCCCTCTCTCTTCTTCTCTTCTTTCCCTTCTTTTTTTTAATTTTTCCTCTTCTCTTTCTCTAATATTTCTGGGTTTACTGTTTAATTAAATCTCCTTATTCAATTATACATCAATTTGGTATCAAAGCCTGATCTTTAGACGAAATTAAGCTTAAAATGACCGAGGCCCTTGTTTTGCATTACCCTGATTTTGCTAAGGTCTTTGAGGTAGCTTGTAATGCTTATGGCATAGGTATAGGAGGTATCTTAAGTCAAGAAGGACACCCTATTGCATACTTTAGCGAGAAACTTAACGAGGCCAAATAATGCTATTCCCTATATGATAAGGAGTTTTGCGCTATCGTACGAGCCTTAGTTCATTGGTAGTACTACTTGTCTTAGGAATTCGTCTTGTTCCCTGACCATGAGGCTTTAAAGTACCTTAATTCTCAAAAGAAATTAAACTCTAGGTGTGCCAGTTGTGTTGACTTTCTTCAGGACTATACTTTTGTTCTCAATCATCATGCTGGTAGCGAGAACAGGCCTGTCGATGCCCTTAGTCGTGTTATTTCCGTATTACAGTCCATTAGTGTCTGCATTGTAGGTTTTGAAAGGCTAAAGGACGAATATACTACTTGTTCAGACTTTGGGACTATCTTCAAGGAGGTTTGTAATGGTAATCGTTGTGAGTTTATGGACTTCTTTATTCGTGATGGTTATTTATTCCAAGCTTCTAAGCTTTGCATTCCTCACGCTTCCTTCCACGACTTTTTAGTTTGGGAGTTACATGGGGGAGGACTTGCAAGACAATTTGGTCGCGCTAAAGCCACTGCCTTAGTCTAGGATAGGTTCTACTGGCCTTCGCTCAAAAAGGATGCTGCTCATATTGTCTCACAATGTCACACGTGCCAATTGGTGAAAGCCAAGAAATGTAATACGGGATTATACAAGCCTTTGCTTGTCTATCACGAACCGTGGAAAGATGTTAGTATGGATTTTGTCCTTGGTCTACCTAAGACGAGTAGAGGTCATGATTCTATATTAGTTGTCGTAGTTAGGTTTTGTAAGATGGCGCATTTTATTCTGTGTACTAAGACTGCGGATGCTTCGCATTTTGCAAAATTGTTCTTTCGTGAGATCGTCCATCTCTACGGGTTGCCCACGTTGATAGTCTCTGACCACGATGTCAAGTTTGTCAGTTACTTTTGGAAGATACTTTGGAAGTTGTTTGGCACAACTCTTAACGTTTTCGTTTGCATTCCACCCCAAACTGATGGGTAGATAGAAGTGGTTAATTGCAGTTTAGGGGATATGCTTCATTGTATAGTTGGTGATAATCTTGGGACTTGGGATTTGGTTTTACCTATGGCCAAGTTTGCGCATAATAGTTCCGTCAACCGCTATTCTGGTAAAAGCCCCTTTGAGATTGTGCATGGGTATGTCCCGTGCCAACCTGTTGATTTGGTTCCCTTGCCTATCGATGCTCGTCCCTCCGCTTCGGCCGATACTTTTGCTACTCATATTCGTGACTTTTATGTTGGTATTAAGATAAAACTTAATATGAATAATGCATCTTATAAATTTGCTTTTGATGTGCATCGTAGGAAAGTTGATTTTAAAGAAGGTGATTTTGTTATGGTTCGTGTGCGTTTAGAGCGTTTTCCAAATAACTCTTTTGAAAAGATGCATGCTCGCGCCACGGGGCCTTTTCGAATTTTACACAAACTTGGACTGAAGGCATATTTTCTTTAATTACCTGCAATTATGAATATTAGTCCCATTTTCAATGTTGGCAATTTGTTTCCTTACCGAGGTACTTTCGAGCCTCCCCTTTTGGCCCCTAATATTTCTGCAGGTATCGATCCTTAGACACCCATTCCTGCCCCTATTTCCTGCCTTCCACCTGTTTTCCCCCCTCGTGATGGTATTTCTAATGTCCTTGATGTTGAGGATGTGTGTTCTTGTAATGGTGGGTTTCGTCGCTACCTTGTTCGTTGGAAGGATCGGCCAAACATTGACGCTACATGGATTACCGAGACCGAGTTTTGACAGTTGGATCCCGCTCTTTTGGATGCTTACCTTCACCAGGAGAGTTATTTTCAGCCAGGGAGAAATGATGGCAAGCGTGGTTATAGTTTATTCACGAAGATTTAAAAATAATTAGTATTTATTTGATTTGATTTTATATTTTAGTATTTAGGAAACTTCCATCTTATTATTCGTTGTTTCCTTTTTTTCATTAGTTGTTATTTCCTTTCATGTTTTGGCTTTTCTCTATAAATAAAGGGGCCAAACAGACTAATGGTTCACTTTTCATGATTGAATTGAATATTGAGAATATTATTTGCCCCCCTCTCTTCTTCTCTTATTTCCATTCTTCTCTAAATTCCCTCCTCTTTCTATAATATTTCTGAGTTCATTATTGATTAATTCTCGTATTCAATTCTACATCAAAATATAAATCGCGAATTAAGAAAGATAGAACCGAAAAAGCTTGTAACTTACCTTCCTCAGAAGTCCAGGTTTGTAAAGCCCTTGCACCTGCAATTCATCTACAGGAGCATTTTTTCCCTGTGCAATACTTTCAACCCTAAAAGTGTGGACCCCATAAACCGACTGCAAACAGCCTACAAACATCAAGATAAACCAAGTCAACAAAGATATATTTCACAATGTATAGAACGTAGGAAAAAAGAATGACAGGTCGAAGAAGTGATGTGTACAGTAACTTCAATTTGTATGCACTTTTTTACTGCTTTCTACCAATTATACTTGTAAGAGTTAATGATGTAGTCGAGTACTCACATATAAGTTCTAATTCAATACCTTGTTCAATGATGATATCAATCACTTGCGGTAGAGGTACATGCTTTTCTATCGTAACCACTCCCCAGAAGGGTATAAAGGAAGGTCTTGAAACCTTTAAGTACAATAAATAACATAAATTTAGCAGAACAATAAACAGTAAATTTTCCCTGACAAGAAAAGATCACACGTATAACTTACCTTATAAACTATTTCATGAGGAGTAACATAAAGTTTACGAGACGAAATTTCCTTCTTAAGTATGCATCTCCTAAGGGGCAAACACAGCAGCATTATGAGTCCGATTCCCCATGCTAAAACTAGTAGCAGGGATATCATAACCCATATTATGGTATCATACTGAACAAACTTTGTTGCCAGTTCTTCAAAAGATGCTGTGTAAAGTATCTGCTCTAAAGATTCCGCTTCTTCGTCTTCATTGAGATTCAATACAGGATCAGAGAGCAACAAATCCTTTGATGAACCAAATTTCGGCAGCACGTCTGTTCGGCCCGTCAACATTCTAAAAGTTCAAAAAGATTATTATCTAATATATGCTTTACCAAAACAGAGCCTGCTTTCATGGAGCGAAATATATAATTTGAAAATGGTTCCTTTATCAAACACAGATAAGGGATTCAAATAAAATAGTAGACCATAAATTGATCAAAGGCAGTAAAATTAGGGTTGAGTCCCTAATCTCAATGTTTTTTTATGGATATGTATTGTTTATTGATCTAAAAACAAATCAGTTAAGAAATAAAAGCAAAACTGGATTTCAGTTATTCTATGCTCTTTTGCATGCTTAGGTGAAGACATGTATGGACCATGGTCACCAAGCCCCCCATGGACTTCTGAAAATTAATACATTATGTTTGATACGGAAAATACAGAAAATAAAATTTTTCTTCAATCCCCAAAACCTCACAAACAACACCGTAAAGCATCAGTTCACCAGCGTAATCTATTAGTCTTGGTTGCAATTTTAGAGATCAGAATACAAACATTATATAACTTCACTAATATGGAGTATCTCTTTCATATAAAGACATTAAAAATTATCCACTTACCGACAATCATATAACGATAGATAAGACACTTATGTGATTATAAACTTATATCCCACGGCCATGGGTTAATCCTATTTCTAAGAAAAAGCTCAAACAACATACTTTTGTGCATGATTTCTTGTATGTATATCATAACTCTTGAGAAAAACATATTTAACCATGAATTATTTAACGGAATATAATTTTCTTGAAAGCTTTCTGGACAAAGTTGAGTTAGGATGCAAATCTATATATTTTCATGATACTTTTCACAACAATCAAATTGAAAATTAAAAAAGTTTGGTAGGATATGTACTTATAGGAACAGAGCAATGTAGAGATAGTAGGGGCTATAGCTATAGCCTTCATTATTTTAAAAAACCGACCTGCCATGCTATATTTTATTTTAGTATGAAACTGTTTTATATGTGGTCTCTCTCTAGCCACACATAATTGAAGTTTAGCCCCTCTTATATGCCTCCACCAATGTGTACTTAAAAATTCACTTTATTTCAATTGATGTATATACAACAAGACAACATACAGAAATAATATATATACCACAAATAAGGGGTGTAATTGGTGTAATAACCAACTAATATAAGCTAGCATGAATTACACTTATGTTGAGAGTTGATAAATATAAAAGATATACAAATTGAAGAAAAAAACGTCACTGTTAGAATAAAAAAATACAAGACTAGAGAAATATGAAACCGGCTTATCTTTTGTGATGGTCGGGCCTCATCTTTATATAACTGAAAGACATCTGTACATAATGATCTCCATTAATGAGGAATACAAATGTTATAGAAACAAGATCAAAGTCTGTAAAAAATAATAGGAAACAAAAGTTGGTAAATATGGTACTGTATAAACTTATAATAAGAACCGATCTCGTAAGTATGGTAATTATCGAGACTTGATATCTTTTGATACGTTAACACGCTCCCACAATCTCAACGGTAAGGGACAAACGTTGAGATTGAACACTATAGAAGTAAAGTGAGAAGCGACAATTGGTTTGGTGAACCCATCTGCGAGTTGATCCTTGCTAGAGAGAAACCGAACCTCAAAGGTCTTGTCTACGACACAATCGCGAACAAAATGATAGTCGATTTCTATATGTTTTGTGCGAGCGTGGAAAGCTGGATTAGACGTCAGATACATGGCGCCAATGTTGTCATAATATATGATCGGGGACCAATAAGGTGGGATGCCGAGTTCGGCCAGTAAAGAGCGTAGCCAAAGTAATTCGGCAGCAGTATTAGCCACAACATGGTATTCAGATTCCGTACTGGAGCAAGAAACAGTTGGCTGCTTTTTCTAGGACCAAGCGATAAGATTTCGGCCAAGGAAGATACAGTACCCAGTAGTAGAACGACGGTCATCAGGACACCCTACCCAATCTACATCGGAATAAGCATACAGATCTGTAAAGTTGTCCTTGCGTAATAGTAATTCAAAGTGAGTTGTATGTTTGAGGTAGCGAAAAATACGCTTAACAACGGTCCAATGAGGAATGCGTAGTTGATGAAATTGACAGACCCGATTCACGGCAAATGATATGTCTGTACAAGTGATAGCTAAGTATTGTAAAGCACCAACGGTACTTCGAAATAGTGTGGGGTCATCAAACATGGGGCCATCAAAACTACTCAGTGCAGCAGAGGAGGCCATAGGTGAGGTAACAGGTTTGGCTGCTAACATATGGGTTCTCTTGAGTATAGATTGTATATAATGTTGTTGTGTAAGAAAGAGGCCTTCGGGTAAATGAGATGTTGTAACCCCAAGAAAGTAGTTCAAAGGTCCCAAATCACGAAAAGCAAAAGTATCATGTAATTGCCTGTTAAAGTGAGAGACAGCTGAATGAGAGGATCCGGTGACAATAATATCATCAACGTACATAAGAATATATCGATGATAACCAGAGGTGCACAAAATAAATAATGAAGGGTCAGATTTGCTGTTATGAAAACCAAGAGAATATAAATGTTGACTGAGACGAGAGTACCAAGCCCGGGGTGCCTGTTTGAGGCCATATAAAGAGCAGCGAAGCATACAGAGATGATGTTGAAATGATGGATGAGTAAAGCCTAGTGGTTGTTGCATCTATGCATCTTCCGTAATGTCGCCATGTAAGAAGGCATTGCTGACGTCCAGCTGAGAGATAGGCCAACCTGAAGAGACTGCAAGAGAGAGAACCAAACCTATAGTAATAGGTTTGACCACCGGAGCATATGTATCTGCGTAATCCACACCCTCATGTTGATGGAACCCTTTAGCAACCAAACGTGCCTTATAGCGCTCAATCATACCATCTCACCCGCCGTTTGATCTTGAAAACCCATTTACAACCGATGACATTATACCGAGGTGAAGGAGGAACAAGAGTCCAAGTTCCGTTAAGTAAAAGGGCCATAAATTCCTCATTCATGGCCTGGCGCCAATGAGGATGTTTGGCCGCCTCCGTAAAGCTAGTAGGTTCCACCTCGTGGTCCGAGGCATGGGCAACAAAAGTTTGGGGCATGGGCCACTGAATGCTACCATCATGAAATAGTTTAGGTTTCGAAATATTGTTGTGTGACCGTGTGTACATGACATGAGTACGAACCGGAGGAACCGATGATATATTTGGTGCCGGTGTCGTGAATGGGATACGGTGATTGGGCTGGCCCGAAAATGGGCTCGTGCAAGGAATCGGTGAGCTGGACTGGAAAGGATCAGATTGAGTATTGATGGGTGGACGGGAGGGTAGTGTGGTGGTGCCTAGTTCGGGCGGTCTAGGGCTAGGAGTTGGGTCGTGGGAGATCAGGGATGGTCCGAGGCTGGAAAGTAGGTTGGCTGAGAACTGGGGTAGGCTAGTGTAGTGGTGTATGTGGTGGTGAGTTGCTGGAGATGGGTCGGGGTTCGGATGAGTTGTGCTTAAGGAGTTTAGGCCGAATTGGAGAGGGCGATGGGGTGATTTTAGACTGGATTGAGAGACAAGGGGTCGCCTATTTTGTAGAAGAGGGGAGTGTGGCTGTGTGGACGTGGAGATGAGGGATAGGGCTGGGTAATTGTATATTAGGAAGTGCTAAATTGTGAGTTTCAGAGTGCATAAGGGGTGCTAGGTTGGGGTGTTTAAATGGGAAAAAAATTTCATCAAATGCAACATGTCGTGCCAAATATACGCGGCCGGACTTAGGGTCTAAACAACGATAACCATGATGCGAAAGACTGTAACCAATTAGGACACACGTTACAAATCGTTGTTGCAATTTATTTCGATTGTAAGGGCGAAGAAAAGGCCAACAGGCACCGCCAAACATACGAAACATTGTATAATCGGGTTGTTTTTGGAATAATTTTTGATACGGAGAAGTAGATTGTAAAACAGGTGTTGGTAATCTATTTATTAAGTGACATGCCGTAAGAAAAGCGCCATCCCAATAACGTGTGAGAACCAAACTGTTGGCAAGCATAGCAAACCCCGTTTCGACAATATGTCGGTGTTTGCATGCCACTACGCCATTTTGATGGTGTGTGTGAGCGCATGTAAGATGATGGTTAATACCTTGAAGACGTAAAAATTTATTTAACGACCGATATTCGCTGCCCCAATCACTTTGAACAAAGATTATCTTTTTGTTAAGATGTCGCTCAATGAGTATTTGAAATTGTTCAAAGATAACTGTAACATCCAATTTATTTTTAAGAGGATATAACCACGTAAACCTACTAAAAGCATCCACAAATGATACGTAATACAAATTACCATTACTAGAAACAGAAGGCGCGGGGCCCCAAACATCAGTATAAATAAGTTCTAGAGGACAAGATGCTTTAAAATCACGAGTTGGAAAATGAAGTCGATGGCTTTTGGCCTGTTGACAAGAGTGACAAATAGAATAATGATTTTTATTCAAAACAGGAAGGGAAAATTGTGAAATAACTTGCTTAACAATCCGAAGTGTTGGATGTCCTAAACAATCATGCCATTTATTAATGGTAGCAGCAAAGTTAGATTGTGCAGTGTAAACCTCCTTGGTAGAAGGCCAAGCATAGAGTCTGTCCCTAGTCCGACCGCGGAGTAAAATAGTCCTCGTTGCTAGATCCTTAACAAAAAAGGAAGATGGTAAGAATTCAATAGAAACTTGGTTATCTCGTGTGAACTAACAAACAAATATAAGGTTTTTACGTATAGTAGGGACATATAGTAAGTTATTAAGTGTAAAGGTTGTATTGGGGGTAGTAAGAACGGATTTACCGGTATGATGTATAGGGAGCCCATTCCCGTTCCCCACTTGAATCGAATCGGGGCCGGTGTACTCATGCGCATGCAAGTTGAGGTTGGTAAGATCCGGTGTCAAATGATGTATGGAACCAGAGTCCGGGTACCAAGTCGGATCAATCGAAGATGAGCTACTGGAAGCCAAAGCATTAAACCCTGAATTTGAAAGGCCTGAGGTTCTAAAATTAGTAAGGCGATAACACTGCAGGGCACCATGACCCAGTTTGTTGCATATTTGACATACCACCGAGTTGGGAAGACGAGAAGGGCCGCGATGGTTGCCTGAACGTCGGCCAGTCCCGCGGGTATTGGGCCCGCTGCCACAGCCAGCCCGAGGCTGATTTGAGGTCCGGGTTAGAACCGATGGGTTGGGCCGTGAGCCTCCTGGTGTAGCCCGTGCAGTTGACGGTGGCAAGTCACATCGGGATGACGGACAACTATATTTGTTGTTGGATTTCCAAGGTCTAGAACAGCATTGTGTCGGTCTTTTCGGGCTTCAAATATGTACAAATTTTGAACCATTTTATCATATGATAACAGAGGAAAGTGAGTAGTAATGGACACTACCGAACTATCATAGTCACTCCCGAGACCGGAGAGAATATAGGTAATAAGTTTAGCTTCTAAGATGGGTTGTCCAGCTTGGGCAAGACGATCCCGAAGTTTTTGAGCGTCCTCGATATATTTGTCCAGACTTTGGTCATTCTTCTACATAGTGGCTAGAGAATGTCAGGTGTTGAGAACACGAGCAACACTTTGTGAAGCGAAGAGCTTCTCAAGACGAGTCCAAAGGCCATGTGATGTGGTCTCATTAACCACATAGGATAAGATGCTCTCGGTAAGAGACGATATGAGAGCCAACAGTATGATTTGGTCTTGTCGGATCCAATGGTCAACAAGCAGGTCTAGTAGACCAACAGGTTGAGTGCGCGGTGGGCACGGGTGAGTCCCGTCAATATACCCGAACAAGAGTTGTCCACGAAGGTACGGGACGAGTTGAGCGCGCCATAATGAGAAGTTTTCTCGATCCAATTTGATGGTCAAAAAATGTTGTAGGTTGATGAGGTTTGCAAGGGCAAGTGAAAGAGGATTTAGGGTTGTTGTATAGGATTGTTAACTTGTGGAAAAAAAGGACGAGAATGGTGGTGGGGTGAGATTTTGGCTTGTGGGATTAAGGCCAGTAGAGAGAATTGGTGATGAGAATGGTGGTAAGGTGATATTTTGGCTTGTAGGATTAGTGCCAGTAGAGAGAAATGGTGAATATGTGGTTGGTCCAGCCATTATGGAGATTGCAGAGGACATGGTAGGCCCAGCTATGGGATTCGAAGGATCGAGAACGACGTTAGTCTAGTGCTCTGATACCATGTTAGAATAAAAAAATACAAGACTATAGAAATATGAAACCGGCTTATCTTCTGTAATAGCCAGACCTCATCTTTATATAACTGAGAGATATCTATACATAATGATCTCCATTAATGCAGAATACAAATATTATAGAAATAAGATGAAAGTCTGGCAAAAATAATAGGAAATAAAAGTTGATAAATATGTTACTGCATAAACTTATAATAAGAACCGACCTCATAAGTATGATAATTATTGAGACTCTATATCTTTTGATACGTTAGCCATCACACTAGCAATGACTAAACAATTGATACGAGAAAAAAGAGTTACAACTTTGAAAAGAAGAATTGGAATTTACTCACCTGGGAAATTCCCACTGAATCGCTGGTTGATTGAGTTTAGTAGTAGTAATTTGAGATTCGGCGAAAGAAGATGATAAATCTCTCTATCACTCTCTCTCTCTCTCTCTCTGTCTGAGATATTTGTGCGACTGTCTTATTTGATTTGATCCGGATGGGTGGGATTTTGGCTCGATACCAGACGTTCAATGCCCTACACCAAACGGTATTTTTGGGGTCCAAATGCTTATCCACACGAATTAAAGAAAATAATTGGTGAAAAAATAAATATGAGCTAAAGTATTTCCCATTAATATTTTTGTATTGTAAGAAAACGAACTTTTTTGAAAAATACTAAAAATTTAATATTTTGGCATCATCAAATTATGGTTGATAACATTTCACTTTATGGAGATATGATTAGGAAGTCTTTTTGATACAGGATTTCTTTTTACAACAATTACTATGCTTTCATAATTTATTATTATGACTTGAAGATGAAATGCTATTAGTATTTTTATTTAAAAATAGTTATAGTAAGTTTTTTTTTTTAATTTATAGTAATTTATCTTTAAAACATAATAATTCTGTATAAAAAAATTCTATACAAATTTTTGTACAAAATTCTTGTATTGAGTTATTTTTCATATGTATATATGATTTTGAGAATTTAGCTAGTTATAGTTCTACATGTTGGGTTTTGTTCTCTTTATGGAACTTTTCCTCAACGCTTAGTTAAAACATGGTAAGTATTTAATCATCGAGATACTTAATCCTCTTTACTAAGTACTCTAATATAACTCATTAATATTACTTAATTCTATCGTTAGAACTAACTATTAGGAATGATCTGATTGTACTTTTAACCTTTTTTTTTAATTTTTACTCTAAATTTGGATAGTATTTAGTTGTGCAATTTTTACACTGACCTCATTTGTTATTTGTATTAAAAAAAATTAAGTTGTATGTCACTATTTTTTTTTTTTTAAGTTGAAAAAAATTAATTTTTGTGTTTAATATCTACTACCAAACCAGCCTTAAAATGTATTGTTGTAATCCTCAAGCAAAACGGGTCCAAAAGTAACCTTTCTTCCTTGTTATAGTGATCACGCCAACTAGTTACAAGCAACTTATTCTTTTTTTCCTCTTTCAGAAAATTCACTTCATTTTCTTAGTTCTATTACAACAAGAGGATAATTGAAATAAAATATTAATTGAGATTCTGAATGTATGACAACAAAAAACAAAAAAGTTGAAAAAATAGAGATATTGTTTCATATAAAAAATATATATATATATATCTCCCATTAATGAAGAAAGGTATCGTCACCTCGTAAAGCAAATGCTATTTTTTACTGGAAAAGGTTGTCTAACATCCCTAAAAAAAAATTCATGATGAGGCACAATTATGAATTTTCATATACATAATTACAAAATTGTTTTTAAAATATTTATTATTGAATTTTATTTATGTAGCTATTTCGTATTGTAATCCTTATAATTCTTTGACACTTTCAGTCCATTTCTTGCATATTAATTTGTAGAAATACTAATTATGATAATAGTCCCTGACTAATTCTTTAAACATCATATTGATCCATGTTGTTTTAAGTTGGACATTTTTTGTCATTAACTTCTAACAAGCCAACATGATTTTTCCGTCCCTTGACTTGCATGTGTCTTATTCAGATAGAACTTAGATTCAAATTCCATGGATTCATCACATGCACACTTAATGCAGATATTTTAAGAATTTTGTTGGTCCGTAAAAACCTAAAATTGAGATAATGAAATTGATGAAAAAATAAAAATAAATAAAAACTAATGCATGTTCATTTGAATTGTGATGATGATCAATATTCATAATTCTTCGTTGTTCAAATTAATCACGTGCGGGTCACATGTAAGAAGAAACAATAATAGTAGATTTTGGAAATTCAAGGACCAAATAGGTTCAAATTAATAAGACGTGAACTAAATTGCAGCTATAAAAATTAGCCAAGCACCATTGGGTTGGCCCACACTTACAAATCCACCAATATCCTCGCTCAGCCACAGCCTCATTTCAGGGAGCACTTCGGTCTTCCACACGAATGGGCCCAACTGTTATCTAAGTCAAATTTATTTAATACATAAATGTGATTTAATTCTAGCCATTCAATAAATGAAATATTATTAAAAATTATAATTATCACAATATATCACTCATTTTTAATATTAAAATTTGTCATTATTCATTACAGATCATCACAATTCATAATAGATCGTAATTCATCAGTGCAACTTATTATTAAAATAATAAAAAATGTAACTTTTTGATAAAATAAATAAATAAAAGTATAAATCCCTATTTACTTTTTGAATTTGTATTCTAATATATTTTAATTCAAAATTTATGACTACTCTATGTTAATAATTCATGGCTCATGTAAGAAATGATGAACCAACATGTATTGAATTTTACCTAGGTAACAGTTGAGCCCACTTGTAAAGAAATAGGGCCTATTGTCTCATATATCTCCCTTTATGCCGTTGATTTGTTCTACTGGAAATAATCAAACACAACAATGGTCCCCATAGCTTAAAAAATAATTTTGTTTAGTCCCTATACTTTTTAACTAATACAGTAAGGATCCAAAGCTTTGGAAAAAGACACAGTTATGTTTTATATTAGGGGGGAATTCGTTGCAAATAGAAAGAGAAAAAGCTTCACCTAACCTGACCCAGTCTGGCTAACTTGGTTACGATCAATAGTATCTCGTCCCTCTTCCATTCAACTCAATCCCCCACTCTATCCTTTCGCTTCCTCTGGCCATATATGATCAGCTAAGACCCGATCCAGCTAACCTGGATCCGAGTTTTGATCGGTCTAGTGCCAATATAGTTAGGCCCAATCTAGTCTACCCTTAACCACTGTGGGATGGCGACCAAAAATGTCACTAATTGGTCAGCTTTACGTTGTCGCCTCCTTAATAATGTTTGTGAATGCCCCTGTGTCATCAGCATTTGGTAGAGAGGGTGCAGTATGGGACCCAAAACCCTCTCCCTCTTTCTCAAAATTTTAACTGATGGGTTTTGGTACCAACATGTGGCTCTGCTCCGGCTGGTATTCTCCTTTTATATCCATACTATACTGATATGTAAATTAATAGTTGTAGCATATCTGATGCATCCACCTTCATTCTATTGACTGGAGTAGATAATTTTGCCATGCTCCGAAATCCATGACCCAAGGTCGTGAGATCCAAAAAATAAAACAAATGAAAATAAAGAAATAAAAATCATCTATGCCAATCACATCGCATCTAGCTACCACTGCAGGATGATCCTACTCACATACTATAGCTACATCACATCAACATCAGCGGAAATATAAAACTACTCTAAAAAGAAAGGTACAAGACCAATGCCAACTTAAAAAATATATAAAATATTAAACCTACCTATTTACTAATACAATACCGCAAGTTGTATGCTTGCCAAAAATAAAAAATAAATGAAGGCATACATAAGTTCACTGCCTCATGTAAGAGCAAGAATATATCGATACTTTTGCCACACTATATCTACTACATACTACAATCTCGCATCAGAGTATGCTATATATCAAAAAACAAAGTACATAAAATAAATGTGCTAAACAGGTACGCCAAAAATATGTACACTACATCTAAAGTATCTACACATGGTCTGACCCCGCCTCTGCACCTATAATATCACACACACACACACACACATATATAGGAAGAAAAATAGAAAACTGTATAGTTAGCCAAGTAACTCTACGATAAAAGAGAAACTAGGCTACATATACATAGATGAATATATATGACAACATATATGAATATCATAACATAAATGTAATTATACTCATGAATACAACTCATGCCAACACACGCATACCCACGCCCGCCCGCACCCATGCTAAAATATTTTGGGACTAGTATCACCATACATATAAATCACTAAGGTCCGCTAATCACAGTGTAATGCGACTAAAGTCTTCATTGACCTACCACTCGCAGTGTGACGTGATCAATGGAGTATCCCAGATCTGGTTTTCCGTCCTTTACAGTGAGGCTATATGATCTCATTGCTTCTTTGTATTTTTTATTTGTTTGATACTTTTATGTCCTGAATCAACTCCTCACATTTTATTTTAAAAACTCCACTTTCATGATATACAATGTTCATATTACGCTGTGCAACACCATGTAATGCAATTTAAACTCCGTAATTAAATATGTTAGAACTACGCATGCAAACATAAATAATAACTCTGCCAAATAAATGAAAACATATAACTTGCATAATTCATGTAAATCTCTACGCTAATTAACTACGCCTACCATCACACCAATACCACGTCTATGCTACACTTATGTAACGTGTCACAACTCGTCACAATTACTATACTATTTTCTATGTTTATATAATGTATTAAGTCACGCCAAGTCTACAATAAGGGTACAACACCTAGTAGACGTTTTCATTAGGCCAAATTCAACACACACTCGCCATACATTCAAATATACATATTACATTTACATACCGACAAAGTTGTCAATGTTATATTATAGTTCATTGACTAACATACCTAGGAATGCACAAAAAGTCACCATGCAATGCCTCGTCAAGAAACCCCCAATTCACCTCCGCTACACCTTCCGATTTGATCTAGTAAATGAGACCAAATCACCTCACACCTAGGTATAGAAATAATCCACGTGCAATAAGGATAAAGAATATCAAATTTATTTTCAGGTACGAAAGGTGCACGGAAATCAAGAAAAATAAA
>MKEJ01041384.1:0-14317 GCA_001753735.1 Embelia ribes
TTTTTATATCACACCAAAATTACAACTTGATATATATATTATGTTCTAGAGAATTTTGGGGTATTACAAGGCTGGGATAGTTTTATCAAAATGCGTGAAAATACGTATCCCAATCTCGTGAAAAATTTTTATGCAAATCTTACCATCACCAAAAACTCAAACGGTACATACTTTATGAGTCTTCATTCTCGGGTTAAGGGCAAGGTTTTAAAATACAATTCAAAAGATTTGGATAAAATTTTTGGCATAAAAGACCACTCTCAAAACAGACTTTTTATCGTAAGGCATCACAACTTGGGAAACACTTTTTGACATTACTCAAGACAAAGTTGGGCATGATCGTTTTAAATCCGGGGTCAAAATTCCAATATAATGGGTTTTCTCATCGACGCCATAAAACATAAAATGCCAATTGATACTATCTCCATCATCCTAAATTTTATGGATAGCGAACCAAAATGTAGGAAACTCCCCTACGGCATAGCTTTAACACGTTTTTTTTTAAACGCTAGGGTGGATTTTATGGGCGATGACGTGATTATGCCTACCGAGGTAGGGCTTTTCCATCCAATCTCTGACTCAGGGTGGGATGACATTTGACTCTTCAAAGAAGGAGTGGAGTTGGGGCGGGCATGTGGTGGCAAGTGCCTCCATAAATCCGATGAGTGCTGATCCAGCTGTCTTCACCAGCTTCTACGGATATGAAATCGTTGCCATTGGAAAGAAGGGTTGGGCTCCCAAGACTGCCGAGATTGGTCCTTCGAGGGGGAGGAAGCGAGCACGCATTTCTGATCCACCAGTTGCTCCTTCAAAGACAATTGTAGTCGGTTCTTCATCTAGAGGTCGTCAGAAGAAATCCCTCATGGCCACCATTTTTGAGTTCATGAAGAAGACCACTTCCAAGATCTTTCGTCCTCTCAACAAAGCACAACAGATGTGCAATATCCTTCTTGAACAGAATCATTATCTGTTCACCCACCCTACTAAGCGTCCACCCACATATTTATTTGACTTTGTTGAGAGTGATGACAATGAGGGGGAGATTGTTGTCTCGAGTGAAGAGGATTTGGATTATTTTTGTTGATGACAAAGGGGGAGAAGACTCTAGCCCTAGTCCTAGTGACTCTAGCCCTAATTCTTGTCCTAAGCTTAGCCAACTTAGCCTGAATTTGCACTTTGTATATGTTTTTCGATTTTTTTGTTCTTATTTTTGCACTCTGTTTTTTTTTTTTTGAATAATCTTATAAAATTTATTTGTATCTTTTACAGTAAATGTTATTGTTGATTGATCATAAACTTATTAATATACCTCTTTAAAATTCGTTTATATATTAAGGGGGAGTTTCTATTAAATAAATTATTGTAAAGTTGTTATCATAAAAAATGGGGAGATTGTTGAACCTACTTTTTTTAATAAAATATATTTTGATAATAACTAAGTAATTCATTTAATTAATACTCGATTATGTTAATTATGTTTCGATTATATTTCTAATTATTATTAAGTGTTTAAGGAATCACAATTGAGCAAATTGCTAAACAGATTTTGACTGCATATGAACGAGAAGTGTCCGCACACGGATAGAGTCTGTCCGCACATAGACAAAGGTCGTCCGCATACGGACGCCAATCTGTCATCACATGGACAAGTTGACAACACATGGATGAGAAGCTAAAAGCCTACAGACAAGTGTCCGTACACAAACAAAAGTCTGACCGCATACGGTCATGATCAGAGAATGAAGATTGTTGATTTCATTGCCATGTCTCGACGATTGCTGCATATCTCAACCCGAGCTTGAACAGTATAAATAGAGGGCCTCTTCAACAATCCAAATCATCCCTTCAAGCTCTGTCATCTCTCTAAGTAACAACAACAAGCTCAAGCAATTTTATCTTATAGTTATTCATATTTAGCTTGTAATATCTTGTACTCAAGAGTTTCTACTTCAATATTTTTTTAGTATAAGGATTTATTTCAAATTCTGTTAAAGTTGTAAGGGTATATTCGCATTTGAGGAGTTATCTCAAATAGAGTAGTTAGCACCCGTGAAGCTGATAGTGCTATAATATTATCTTAGTGATAAAGGAACCTTAAGCAGCGCTTGGGAGAGTAGATACAGGGGATCAACTGATTTTTGGTCGAACCACTATAAAACTGAGTTTCTCTTTTATATTTTGCATATTAGTTAATATTATTGCATATACTTTTATAGTATTATTTTAATCCGAAAAGCTTTTAATTTATTTTTAACACAATTCACCCCCTCTTGTATTTGCCCAAGGAACAACACTTTTTTTAACATAATATTTATAACACAATTTTTAACATGATATTTGTTAAATACCTTTTTTGTACATTCTTCTTTGTAATGTTGAGTAATTGTTACATTTATTTTACATACAAATGTTTTTTTTACATTCTTTTTGTACATACTATATAAAATACATAAGTTTGACTTAATAAGTATTTTTTACAAAAAAAAACTAATTTATATATTTTACATACTTTTTTTTTTATATTTACTTAATTTTAACTAACGTAATTTTAATCTAAAAATACATAAGTTTGACTAAATTAGTTTTTTTTTTCTTTTTACCAAAAACTAAATAACATATTTTACATACTTTTTTTTTTAATCAATTTACATAATTTTAACTAACGTAGTTTTAATCCTAAAATACATAAGTTTTATAGTTTTTTTTTTTTATCAATTTACATAATTTTAACGTAATTTTAATCATAAAATGCATAAATTTTACTACATTAGGTTTTTTTTAACCAAAAGCTAATTTACATATTTTACATATATTGTTTTGTTTTTTCAATTTACGTAATTTTAATCCTAAAATACATAAGTTTTACTAAGTTATTTTTTTAACCAAAAACTAATTTACAAATTTTACATTTTTTTTTTTATCAATTTACATACTTTTTGTAATTCTAAAGCTACAACTAACTTAATTTTAACATGCTAACAAATTTAACTAATTAACATGGAATTGAAAGAATATGTTTCTACCAGACCTAATGGCCTGTCCGCTATAGCAAGAATGAACAGATTCTGCTCACCGTAAGCATTAAGCTACATATTAGTGAAAGAATTTTCAATCAGTAAATAATTTTTACAGTATATAAGTTTGCTTTAAGTACAAATTTCTTTTCCTTACATAGTTTATGAACCACACAGGGAATTTTGAACAAAGTGAGGCATCAATCTCATGTACATTGATTCATTAATTTTGGGCTTGCAATTCCTCACCATACGTTCTGATGTAATAAACAATTTGACATAATTATATTGGACGAATAAATTTACAAATAAAGTACACAGGTAATATTAATAACATTATGAGATAGACATAAGTAAGTACTTATCTAACCTCACATAATGATCAATCTCCGCACAGTTGGGGAGGATGTAAGAATGCGCAACAATTATTTCTCTGGCATCAAGACGATGTTTCATGCGCATACCATCAAGGCGCCCCAGATAAGTGAATATAGATAGGTTTCCCGGAATATAAGGAACGTGTCCTCTACTATCATCATTACAACCAAGTTTTCGATGCCTAGTGTGCACATGAGGCTCAAAATAATGGAAGCACAACAATGGAACTTCTTTAATTATGTAAGCATTTGCTATTGATCCTTCAATATGTGCTTTATTTTTTACAGTTTTTTTTTTCAATTATCCAAGATATCTCTCGAACGGATACATTCACTAATATTGAATTGGACCAACAATTCGGCCTTCATAAGAAAGGTGGACGGGAAGGTGTTCCATTGAGTCCCAAAAATTAGGCGGAAATATACACTCCAATTTGCAAAGTATTATCTGTATATTTGTCTCCAACCTCCACATGTGCTCTTCGGATAGTGTGACACTTGTGAGGTATTTGAAAAATAAACTGAGTTTTGTAAGAGGTTTATACACGTTATTGAGAAGGAATGATTTAAATGCAATTGGCATCAACTTTTGCATAAATACATGGCAGTTATGACTCTTCATCGCCTTGAATGTACCTTTTTCACAATCCACTCATCGACCCAAATTGGAGACAAACCCATTAGGGAACTTTAGTCCCTTTACCCAACGAGCAATTACCAATACAGATTGATTTTCAAACTGGTATGTGACTTTTGGAAACTTCCCTTTTGCTTCATTCTATTTCAAGATGGGGCAGTTGCAAAATATTTCAAGATTCACTCTTGAGTTTGCATTATCCTTAGTCTTATCCAGAACACACATCACTGTGTTGAATATATTCTCAAAAATATTTTTCTCAATATGCATGACATCTAGATTGTGATGGATAATGTTCTAACTTCAGTAAGGGAGATCCCAAAAGATGTTACGTTTCTTCCACCCACAATGGTAAGTCTATTTATCTTTTCATTTTGCTTTTCACCCCAAGTTCAGTAATTTTCACCAATCTGAGTTGGTTTCTATGTGAGAGGATCTCATGTTCGGTCCTAATAGTAGGGGAATCCTCTAAAACAATTTTGTTTCATAGAACGATTGTTTTATTTATTCAAAAAACTTGCTCACCATCTACAAATTTTAGGTGGTTGTTGAACTACTACACATTCCTTCCATTAGGTAGGTAGAATGCGTCACTATCATCCATGCGATAGGGACATGCCAATTTCTAAGTGGTCAACCAACCCAATAGCATAGAGTATGTCGAAAAGTGAAAAAAATAAAAAATTGTTTCGTTGTAGCATCATATGTCATGACACCTTCTAACCATAAATGTTGCAATTCAGCAATGAATGATTGCATAAAAATATCTATCTTATATTTCGGATTCTTTGGACCGAGGCAAATAATGGTAAGGAACATATATTGTTCCTTCATGCACAACCATGGGGGCAGATTGTAAACAGTTACCATAATTGGCCAAGACGAGTAATTCTCACCATATTGTCCAAACACTGAAAATCCATCAGTGCAAAGTCCCAACCTGCAGCTCCGCTTTGAATTGTGGGTAAGTTTAATCAAAATGTTTTCATTCCTTTGAGTCAAATGGATGATTAATGATACCCGCTTCTGACTGATGGTGGTCGTGCCATCTCATGTGACTGGTTGTTGCCTCTGATTGACATAACCTTTCCAATCGTGGTGATAGTGGGAAATAATACATCTTTTTGCATGGTATGCTCTTACTTCTGCTCTAAACTCCAACCTTTCTAGGCTTATATCAAAACTACTCAGTGCAGCAGAGGAGGCCATAGGTGAGGTAACAGGTTTGACGGCTAACATATGGTTTCTCTTGAGTATGGATTGTATATAATGTTGTTGTGTGAGAAAGAGGCCTCGGGACATGAGATGTTGTAACCCCAAGAAAGTAGTTCAAAGGTCCCAAATCACGAACAACAAAAGTATCATGTAATTGCCTGATAAAGCGAGAGACAGCTGAATGAGAGGATCCGGTAACAATAATATCATCGACGTACACAAGAATATATAGACGATAATCAGAGGTGTACAAAATAAATAATGAAGGGTAAGATTTGATGCTATGAAAACAAGAGAATATAAATGTAAATGTTGACTGAGACAAGAGTACTAAGCTTGGGGTGCCTGCTAAGGCCATATAAAGAGCGACGAAGCTTACAGAGATGATGTGGAAATGATGGATGAGTAAAGCCTGGTGGTTGTTGCATATATACATCTTCCATAATATCGCCATGTAAGAAGGCATTGCTCACGTCCAGCTGAGAGATAGGCCAACCTGAAGAGACTGCAAGAGAGAGAACCAAACGTATAGTAATAGGTTTGACCACCGGAGCATATGTATCTGCGTAATCCACACCCTCATGTTGATGGAACCCTTTAGCAACTAAACGCGCCTTGTAGCGCTCAATCATACCATCCGCCCGCCGTTTGATCTTGAAAACCCATTTACAACCGATGACATTATACCGAGGTGAAGGAGGAACAAGAGTCCAAGTTCCATTACGTAAAAGGGCCATAAATTTCTCATTATGGCTTTGGCCCCAATAAGGATGTTTGGCCGCCTCCGTAAAGCTAGTAGGTTCCACCTCGTGGTCCGAGGCATGGGCAACAAAAGTTTGGGGCATGGGCCACCGAATGGTACCATCGTGAAATAGCTTAGGTTTCGAAATATTGTTGTGCGACCGCGTGTGCATGACATGAGTACAAACCGGAGGAACCAATAATATATTTTGTGTCGGTGTCGTGAATGGGATACGGTGATTGGGCTGGCCCGAAAATGGGCTCGTGCAAGGAATCGGTGAGCTGGACTGGAAAGGATCAGATTGAGTATTGATGGGTGGACGGGAGGGTAGTGTGGTGGTGCCTAGTTCGGGCGGTCTAGGGCTAGGAGTTGGGTCGTGGGAGATCAGGGATGGTCCGAGGCTGGAAAGTAGGTTGGCTGAGAACTGGGGTAGGCTAGTGTAGTGGTGTATGTGGTGGTGAGTTGCTGGAGATGGGTCGGGGTTCGGATGAGTTGTGCTTAAGGAGTTTAGGCCGAATTGGAGAGGGCGATGGGGTGATTTTAGACTGGATTGAGAGACAAGGGGTCGCCTATTTTGTAGAAGAGGGGAGTGTGGCTGTGTGGACGTGGAGATGAGGGATAGGGCTGGGTAATTGTATATTAGGAAGTGCTAAATTGTGAGTTTCAGAGTGCATAAGGGGTGCTAGGTTGGGGTGTTTAAATGGGAAAAAAATTTCATCAAATGCAACATGTCGTGCCAAATATACGCGGCCGGACTTAGGGTCTAAACAACGATAACCATGATGCGAAAGACTGTAACCAATTAGGACACACGTTACAAATCGTTGTTGCAATTTATTTCGATTGTAAGGGCGAAGAAAAGGCCAACAGGCACCGCCAAACATACGAAACATTGTATAATCGGGTTGTTTTTGGAATAATTTTTGATACGGAGAAGTAGATTGTAAAACAGGTGTTGGTAATCTATTTATTAAGTGACATGCCGTAAGAAAAGCGCCATCCCAATAACGTGTGAGAACCAAACTGTTGGCAAGCATAGCAAACCCCGTTTCGACAATATGTCGGTGTTTGCATGCCACTACGCCATTTTGATGGTGTGTGTGAGCGCATGTAAGATGATGGTTAATACCTTGAAGACGTAAAAATTTATTTAACGACCGATATTCGCTGCCCCAATCACTTTGAACAAAGATTATCTTTTTGTTAAGATGTCGCTCAATGAGTATTTGAAATTGTTCAAAGATAACTGTAACATCCAATTTATTTTTAAGAGGATATAACCACGTAAACCTACTAAAAGCATCCACAAATGATACGTAATACAAATTACCATTACTAGAAACAGAAGGCGCGGGGCCCCAAACATCAGTATAAATAAGTTCTAGAGGACAAGATGCTTTAAAATCACGAGTTGGAAAATGAAGTCGATGGCTTTTGGCCTGTTGACAAGAGTGACAAATAGAATAATGATTTTTATTCAAAACAGGAAGGGAAAATTGTGAAATAACTTGCTTAACAATCCGAAGTGTTGGATGTCCTAAACAATCATGCCATTTATTAATGGTAGCAGCAAAGTTAGATTGTGCAGTGTAAACCTCCTTGGTAGAAGGCCAAGCATAGAGTCTGTCCCTAGTCCGACCGCGGAGTAAAATAGTCCTCGTTGCTAGATCCTTAACAAAAAAGGAAGATGGTAAGAATTCAATAGAAACTTGGTTATCTCGTGTGAACTAACAAACAAATATAAGGTTTTTACGTATAGTAGGGACATATAGTAAGTTATTAAGTGTAAAGGTTGTATTGGGGGTAGTAAGAACGGATTTACCGGTATGATGTATAGGGAGCCCATTCCCGTTCCCCACTTGAATCGAATCGGGGCCGGTGTACTCATGCGCATGCAAGTTGAGGTTGGTAAGATCCGGTGTCAAATGATGTATGGAACCAGAGTCCGGGTACCAAGTCGGATCAATCGAAGATGAGCTACTGGAAGCCAAAGCATTAAACCCTGAATTTGAAAGGCCTGAGGTTCTAAAATTAGTAAGGCGATAACACTGCAGGGCACCATGACCCAGTTTGTTGCATATTTGACATACCACCGAGTTGGGAAGACGAGAAGGGCCGCGATGGTTGCCTGAACGTCGGCCAGTCCCGCGGGTATTGGGCCCGCTGCCACAGCCAGCCCGAGGCTGATTTGAGGTCCGGGTTAGAACCGATGGGTTGGGCCGTGAGCCTCCTGGTGTAGCCCGTGCAGTTGACGGTGGCAAGTCACATCGGGATGACGGACAACTATATTTGTTGTTGGATTTCCAAGGTCTAGAACAGCATTGTGTCGGTCTTTTCGGGCTTCAAATATGTACAAATTTTGAACCATTTTATCATATGATAACAGAGGAAAGTGAGTAGTAATGGACACTACCGAACTATCATAGTCACTCCCGAGACCGGAGAGAATATAGGTAATAAGTTTAGCTTCTAAGATGGGTTGTCCAGCTTGGGCAAGACGATCCCGAAGTTTTTGAGCGTCCTCGATATATTTGTCCAGACTTTGGTCATTCTTCTACATAGTGGCTAGAGAATGTCAGGTGTTGAGAACACGAGCAACACTTTGTGAAGCGAAGAGCTTCTCAAGACGAGTCCAAAGGCCATGTGATGTGGTCTCATTAACCACATAGGATAAGATGCTCTCGGTAAGAGACGATATGAGAGCCAACAGTATGATTTGGTCTTGTCGGATCCAATGGTCAACAAGCAGGTCTAGTAGACCAACAGGTTGAGTGCGCGGTGGGCACGGGTGAGTCCCGTCAATATACCCGAACAAGAGTTGTCCACGAAGGTACGGGACGAGTTGAGCGCGCCATAATGAGAAGTTTTCTCGATCCAATTTGATGGTCAAAAAATGTTGTAGGTTGATGAGGTTTGCAAGGGCAAGTGAAAGAGGATTTAGGGTTGTTGTATAGGATTGTTAACTTGTGGAAAAAAAGGACGAGAATGGTGGTGGGGTGAGATTTTGGCTTGTGGGATTAAGGCCAGTAGAGAGAATTGGTGATGAGAATGGTGGTAAGGTGATATTTTGGCTTGTAGGATTAGTGCCAGTAGAGAGAAATGGTGAATATGTGGTTGGTCCAGCCATTATGGAGATTGCAGAGGACATGGTAGGCCCAGCTATGGGATTCGAAGGATCGAGAACGACGTTAGTCTAGTGCTCTGATACCATGTTAGAATAAAAAAATACAAGACTATAGAAATATGAAACCGGCTTATCTTCTGTAATAGCCAGACCTCATCTTTATATAACTGAGAGATATCTATACATAATGATCTCCATTAATGCAGAATACAAATATTATAGAAATAAGATGAAAGTCTGGCAAAAATAATAGGAAATAAAAGTTGATAAATATGTTACTGCATAAACTTATAATAAGAACCGACCTCATAAGTATGATAATTATTGAGACTCTATATCTTTTGATACGTTAGCCATCACACTAGCAATGACTAAACAATTGATACGAGAAAAAAGAGTTACAACTTTGAAAAGAAGAATTGGAATTTACTCACCTGGGAAATTCCCACTGAATCGCTGGTTGATTGAGTTTAGTAGTAGTAATTTGAGATTCGGCGAAAGAAGATGATAAATCTCTCTATCACTCTCTCTCTCTCTCTCTCTGTCTGAGATATTTGTGCGACTGTCTTATTTGATTTGATCCGGATGGGTGGGATTTTGGCTCGATACCAGACGTTCAATGCCCTACACCAAACGGTATTTTTGGGGTCCAAATGCTTATCCACACGAATTAAAGAAAATAATTGGTGAAAAAATAAATATGAGCTAAAGTATTTCCCATTAATATTTTTGTATTGTAAGAAAACGAACTTTTTTGAAAAATACTAAAAATTTAATATTTTGGCATCATCAAATTATGGTTGATAACATTTCACTTTATGGAGATATGATTAGGAAGTCTTTTTGATACAGGATTTCTTTTTACAACAATTACTATGCTTTCATAATTTATTATTATGACTTGAAGATGAAATGCTATTAGTATTTTTATTTAAAAATAGTTATAGTAAGTTTTTTTTTTTAATTTATAGTAATTTATCTTTAAAACATAATAATTCTGTATAAAAAAATTCTATACAAATTTTTGTACAAAATTCTTGTATTGAGTTATTTTTCATATGTATATATGATTTTGAGAATTTAGCTAGTTATAGTTCTACATGTTGGGTTTTGTTCTCTTTATGGAACTTTTCCTCAACGCTTAGTTAAAACATGGTAAGTATTTAATCATCGAGATACTTAATCCTCTTTACTAAGTACTCTAATATAACTCATTAATATTACTTAATTCTATCGTTAGAACTAACTATTAGGAATGATCTGATTGTACTTTTAACCTTTTTTTTTAATTTTTACTCTAAATTTGGATAGTATTTAGTTGTGCAATTTTTACACTGACCTCATTTGTTATTTGTATTAAAAAAAATTAAGTTGTATGTCACTATTTTTTTTTTTTTAAGTTGAAAAAAATTAATTTTTGTGTTTAATATCTACTACCAAACCAGCCTTAAAATGTATTGTTGTAATCCTCAAGCAAAACGGGTCCAAAAGTAACCTTTCTTCCTTGTTATAGTGATCACGCCAACTAGTTACAAGCAACTTATTCTTTTTTTCCTCTTTCAGAAAATTCACTTCATTTTCTTAGTTCTATTACAACAAGAGGATAATTGAAATAAAATATTAATTGAGATTCTGAATGTATGACAACAAAAAACAAAAAAGTTGAAAAAATAGAGATATTGTTTCATATAAAAAATATATATATATATATCTCCCATTAATGAAGAAAGGTATCGTCACCTCGTAAAGCAAATGCTATTTTTTACTGGAAAAGGTTGTCTAACATCCCTAAAAAAAAATTCATGATGAGGCACAATTATGAATTTTCATATACATAATTACAAAATTGTTTTTAAAATATTTATTATTGAATTTTATTTATGTAGCTATTTCGTATTGTAATCCTTATAATTCTTTGACACTTTCAGTCCATTTCTTGCATATTAATTTGTAGAAATACTAATTATGATAATAGTCCCTGACTAATTCTTTAAACATCATATTGATCCATGTTGTTTTAAGTTGGACATTTTTTGTCATTAACTTCTAACAAGCCAACATGATTTTTCCGTCCCTTGACTTGCATGTGTCTTATTCAGATAGAACTTAGATTCAAATTCCATGGATTCATCACATGCACACTTAATGCAGATATTTTAAGAATTTTGTTGGTCCGTAAAAACCTAAAATTGAGATAATGAAATTGATGAAAAAATAAAAATAAATAAAAACTAATGCATGTTCATTTGAATTGTGATGATGATCAATATTCATAATTCTTCGTTGTTCAAATTAATCACGTGCGGGTCACATGTAAGAAGAAACAATAATAGTAGATTTTGGAAATTCAAGGACCAAATAGGTTCAAATTAATAAGACGTGAACTAAATTGCAGCTATAAAAATTAGCCAAGCACCATTGGGTTGGCCCACACTTACAAATCCACCAATATCCTCGCTCAGCCACAGCCTCATTTCAGGGAGCACTTCGGTCTTCCACACGAATGGGCCCAACTGTTATCTAAGTCAAATTTATTTAATACATAAATGTGATTTAATTCTAGCCATTCAATAAATGAAATATTATTAAAAATTATAATTATCACAATATATCACTCATTTTTAATATTAAAATTTGTCATTATTCATTACAGATCATCACAATTCATAATAGATCGTAATTCATCAGTGCAACTTATTATTAAAATAATAAAAAATGTAACTTTTTGATAAAATAAATAAATAAAAGTATAAATCCCTATTTACTTTTTGAATTTGTATTCTAATATATTTTAATTCAAAATTTATGACTACTCTATGTTAATAATTCATGGCTCATGTAAGAAATGATGAACCAACATGTATTGAATTTTACCTAGGTAACAGTTGAGCCCACTTGTAAAGAAATAGGGCCTATTGTCTCATATATCTCCCTTTATGCCGTTGATTTGTTCTACTGGAAATAATCAAACACAACAATGGTCCCCATAGCTTAAAAAATAATTTTGTTTAGTCCCTATACTTTTTAACTAATACAGTAAGGATCCAAAGCTTTGGAAAAAGACACAGTTATGTTTTATATTAGGGGGGAATTCGTTGCAAATAGAAAGAGAAAAAGCTTCACCTAACCTGACCCAGTCTGGCTAACTTGGTTACGATCAATAGTATCTCGTCCCTCTTCCATTCAACTCAATCCCCCACTCTATCCTTTCGCTTCCTCTGGCCATATATGATCAGCTAAGACCCGATCCAGCTAACCTGGATCCGAGTTTTGATCGGTCTAGTGCCAATATAGTTAGGCCCAATCTAGTCTACCCTTAACCACTGTGGGATGGCGACCAAAAATGTCACTAATTGGTCAGCTTTACGTTGTCGCCTCCTTAATAATGTTTGTGAATGCCCCTGTGTCATCAGCATTTGGTAGAGAGGGTGCAGTATGGGACCCAAAACCCTCTCCCTCTTTCTCAAAATTTTAACTGATGGGTTTTGGTACCAACATGTGGCTCTGCTCCGGCTGGTATTCTCCTTTTATATCCATACTATACTGATATGTAAATTAATAGTTGTAGCATATCTGATGCATCCACCTTCATTCTATTGACTGGAGTAGATAATTTTGCCATGCTCCGAAATCCATGACCCAAGGTCGTGAGATCCAAAAAATAAAACAAATGAAAATAAAGAAATAAAAATCATCTATGCCAATCACATCGCATCTAGCTACCACTGCAGGATGATCCTACTCACATACTATAGCTACATCACATCAACATCAGCGGAAATATAAAACTACTCTAAAAAGAAAGGTACAAGACCAATGCCAACTTAAAAAATATATAAAATATTAAACCTACCTATTTACTAATACAATACCGCAAGTTGTATGCTTGCCAAAAATAAAAAATAAATGAAGGCATACATAAGTTCACTGCCTCATGTAAGAGCAAGAATATATCGATACTTTTGCCACACTATATCTACTACATACTACAATCTCGCATCAGAGTATGCTATATATCAAAAAACAAAGTACATAAAATAAATGTGCTAAACAGGTACGCCAAAAATATGTACACTACATCTAAAGTATCTACACATGGTCTGACCCCGCCTCTGCACCTATAATATCACACACACACACACACACATATATAGGAAGAAAAATAGAAAACTGTATAGTTAGCCAAGTAACTCTACGATAAAAGAGAAACTAGGCTACATATACATAGATGAATATATATGACAACATATATGAATATCATAACATAAATGTAATTATACTCATGAATACAACTCATGCCAACACACGCATACCCACGCCCGCCCGCACCCATGCTAAAATATTTTGGGACTAGTATCACCATACATATAAATCACTAAGGTCCGCTAATCACAGTGTAATGCGACTAAAGTCTTCATTGACCTACCACTCGCAGTGTGACGTGATCAATGGAGTATCCCAGATCTGGTTTTCCGTCCTTTACAGTGAGGCTATATGATCTCATTGCTTCTTTGTATTTTTTATTTGTTTGATACTTTTATGTCCTGAATCAACTCCTCACATTTTATTTTAAAAACTCCACTTTCATGATATACAATGTTCATATTACGCTGTGCAACACCATGTAATGCAATTTAAACTCCGTAATTAAATATGTTAGAACTACGCATGCAAACATAAATAATAACTCTGCCAAATAAATGAAAACATATAACTTGCATAATTCATGTAAATCTCTACGCTAATTAACTACGCCTACCATCACACCAATACCACGTCTATGCTACACTTATGTAACGTGTCACAACTCGTCACAATTACTATACTATTTTCTATGTTTATATAATGTATTAAGTCACGCCAAGTCTACAATAAGGGTACAACACCTAGTAGACGTTTTCATTAGGCCAAATTCAACACACACTCGCCATACATTCAAATATACATATTACATTTACATACCGACAAAGTTGTCAATGTTATATTATAGTTCATTGACTAACATACCTAGGAATGCACAAAAAGTCACCATGCAATGCCTCGTCAAGAAACCCCCAATTCACCTCCGCTACACCTTCCGATTTGATCTAGTAAATGAGACCAAATCACCTCACACCTAGGTATAGAAATAATCCACGTGCAATAAGGATAAAGAATATCAAATTTATTTTCAGGTACGAAAGGTGCACGGAAATCAAGAAAAATAAA